>WIXG01000061.1:0-284135 GCA_009869945.1 Mesaphorura yosii | reverse complement strand
TTAAAAATGAAATCTTCGTGGCCATTGAAATTTTTAGACGTTAATTCAGATTGTTTTCGCTAAAATTTTGGATTTGTTATCACAATAATAGCTTCTCAATGACCTGATTCATTGAAAAACTTTATAAGGAGACCAAATTATGCGCCAAATGCCGTATTTTAGCGTTTTTTGAAAAAAAATGGGAAAAAATCAAAAAAATCAAAAAAATCATGATTAAATCAAAAAAATCCGATTTATTGATTTTTTCGAAAAAATCATGATTTTTTCCAACCCTGCTCACAACCAACGACACTCAAACTGTCTCGACACTACGCGCGAAGCGTCTGGACAAAGCCGATTAGAAGTTTTGCTTTTTGACTTTTCCGAACCGGCCAGACGCCGATGCTCGTGTCGTTTGAATGATTGGCCTTCGTGTGGGATGATCGATTCTTCGTGGATTTTGTAAAGGCAAAGGCACAGGCAAGGAGATTCAGAGAAGCTGCAGTGAAACACAAACGCATCACTGCCTTCGCCTTCGTGACAGAATAGGCAATATGAAGAGCTTGAACTAGTAGTTCATCACATTTGCATAAGACAACGGCCCATATGACATGATGATGCTGGCTTGTTAGGCAGAAGGGAAGTGTGTACGCATCTATTTATTGCACATTTTCATAATAAGAGTAGCACAGTCACCTCAGACCAGGAAAGTATCGATCTGCATCACCGCAATAAATCATCCGTGAAGTCGAAGTGTGCTGGATGCGATACAAAAGGCAATGGGATCAAATAACCGACTTAAAAAAAACAGTACGAGACTAGACTAGACTAACTTTAAAGCAATCACCTAATCGATTGGTCTTCTGTTCCCACGAATAATGCACAATTTTGTGAGTTCAAAGGCTCAAGTGCGTTTGCAAAATTCGTCTATCGTACAAAAATCAAATCAGAAGGAACTGATACGATTTGAGAAACAAATTGGCCTTCAAGCCAATCATTTTGCCTAAGAGACTCTGCATACCAAATTCAAGCCTAAACGGACGAAGATGAAGCCATTCTGCACGTATTATCAATGAATATCAATGCACGGTGAAATTGTTTTGAGGTTCTTCAGATTTCAGAGGATGGCATTATTATTATTAAAAGATGAAACGAGCTGCCTTGCCTTGCCTTCTTGCCTGTTTCGAGTTTAGAGCGCACTACAAGACAGAAGCAGAGAACGAAACAGAAACAGAACGGAGTTCAAGAAGAGACTTCATTCCCCAAAGGGAAATGGATTTGCGAACAACGCACGATTCGAAGTCGGCTTCTTCCGCATCGTAAACAGACCAGATTTCACATCAAAATTCGATCCCGGCTGGCCAGGCGTAGGTCCGAGACAAAATCCCCGGATTTGAAAGTGTTGTTTACCATTACGAAATTACGATTTCAGCTTTAATTCGACTTCTTTCACTTCTTCTTTTGCAGTTTCCGGTTGTACGCAACAGTGAATTCCTTCTTCCAGCAGGCGCTTCTTAAACCGGCAACACTTCTTTACTTGGATTTCGTGTAGTGTGAGGCAGTCGCTTCAATTTGCAGTTGAGAATCGAGCCTCTGGGCATGCAAATGTCTTTTCCATCCTGAACCAATTACTTAGAATGCCGGAGAAGCAGCAGCCTAGGAAAGACATCAACATAACGCATTTGATAAATTGGTATCTCGTAACATAATTCCAAATGGTGCGTTATATTGCGATTCCGCTTGCTCGCCTTGTGCCTTCAACATATGCTTGCCTTGTCACTAATAATAATAATATTGTAAATATGCTCGTATAATGCTTGTCATCTTAAAAACTGCCTACAACCCACCATTAACGAGCCATGCACAGAATTGCTTATGCACGGAGCACGGTTGACTCAGCTGGAAAACGAACAAATTACTTGGGATTAGAAATATTTGGGAAACAAGCACAAAGGAAGTCGCTCGAATAATAATAATCATAATTCTCCATTCCCGCGTCCGTGCGAATTGTGTAACGAAATAATATGCAGTTTCGCGTATAAAAAGTGCAAACTATTATTAAATGTGTCGTGTGAATGGAGTCTTTCCTTGCAGTTACACGTATTAGTATGAATAATGCAAGAAAGTTAGGGCAGCAACGCTTCATTTCTGTCTCTTGCCTTGCCAACGGTTCGTGGGACAGTAATGACAATGTAAATGTGCGTTAGAAGTTTGCAAATACGGGCAAAGAACAATGCATTTCGGCGAGAATAAAAGAACTGAAAGGCAAGCGCGGAGGCATAAGCTAGGCGTATTTGTACTCGTAACGTGATAAGGGGTAGCTTCGGCCGGAGGAAGGAATTTATGAGCAGGCATCGGAAACGAGGAGAAAGGCAACGCAAACTGACTACGCCTGAGTCGGCTGGCTGGGCGCGTTCTCAAGTGCTACGAAACCTTGGAACTCTTTTGTAAATAGCTGAGAACCCGGCCGCTCCGGGTTCAGTGTTCAGCTCGTTGTTAAAGAGCGAAAGCTTTTCTCACTTTCAGCCCAATTCATTTATCTCTCCGTGCGTTTTTCAGCCGTGCGGGAGCAAGCAGAGTGGTGAAAAAGAGAGACAACGCAAGAAAGCCGCACTGATCAGTGCAAGTTTTGATCGGCACGCGTGCGGAGGAAAAGTTGTGTAGAATCCCAGTCAGTGAAAGCAAATAAGGAAGTCATCGTTAGTGGAACGGGGAATGCGATATTCGCAGTAAGTATTTGTCCAATCAGTGATTGTTCCATTGCAAAATTGATATGACCAAATCTCAAAGGTGCATGTCGCGCGTACAAAGAGAGAACAATTTTCATCGTCCTTTCTTTAAGACGACAAAATCTTGGAGCGGAATACGACCCATTTCAAAATTAAATCTCGAACTTTCTCCTTCCTTTGTATTCGAGCCTTTCGAGTTTTCGTGTTCGCTGCTTTGGCGTTAGCGTTTCACGTGTACAAAGGCGGATTTGTCGGAGAGAAGAAGTTAATGGGAGACTTAATGCTCCCAGGCGCCTAATGAATGGAATCCGCAAATTGTTGCTGAGTCAAGTTCTTCCCTTGACATTTTCAACAAAGCAGCAGATGGTCACTTCAGATAGGCGACGAGGTGCTGACTGAACACATATTGTCCAGTCAGGAATTTGGAGATTATGAATACTAATCACTTTGCACTACAATCAAGCCACTGTGCAGTGCACTTCATCATGAGAGCTCCTTCAACCGGTGAATTGACGCACGCAGTCACAGTCACGCTACCCGCGTGCACGGCGAACGTGTATTTTGGCGTTGGCGTATTTTGCTCAATTCATCCATTAAAACTTTGTCTCCTGAGTGCAATATTTCCTGACAATGTTAACGAGGTTATGTTTGCATTAACTTTATCTCATTTTCTCGCTTCCACTTTCGTGCCTCTCCTCTCCGTGCCGTACGGGACAGGCTGTATGCATGCATAAATAGATAAAAATGTCATCGCAAAAGTGTGCGTAAAAACTGGGAGTAAATTAATTAAAATGAATCGAAATTTCATGTCGTGGCGAACGTCGACGAATTTTTCATCCTCATCAAAACGTGTAACATTTCCGACGGGTTTAGCCGAGGAGCCTGCCCGCATGAGCGAGAGCGATTAATGAGTGTCTCTCGGAGAAAGTAGAAACTCTTCAAATTACACGGTAACGCTTTCTTGAGGCAAATTGTGAGAATTGTCTGCATGATCTCCGAGCAGGCCTTCCCATGCGCTTTCTAATACGCTATTACGATGAATTAATAATGACCTGAGGTTTCTAGTACTCCAATCTTTAACACCAGCGTGAGCTTTTTCTTGCACTATTTTGTATTAACTGTTACAGCGACTGTTACTCGTGTCTGATTTGAGCGGTGGCGGTGGCCATGTGACTAGAACTTAGAAAAAGGTCTGCTGTCATCGTTTCGTTCCTGAATTTTCGTACGCGTCACACGCGTCTTCTGCGATGCAGCAACAGCATCACGATCAAATTCAATTAATTAAGCTCGAAATGGAAGTTCTGGCTTTGCGCAAAATTCTGCTTCAGATTTTTCCAGATTGTGATTCAAACCATGCATCTCTCGATGCATCGCATTGTGCAAGTGTGAGTAACGAATATTGACTTTGACTTTCGTATCAGACGGCCGCACATTTTTCTTTCTTGCACGATTGCACTCTGCTCTGCTGTTTTATTTGCTCTGATAACTAGTAAATGTGGATTTATCTCCACACTAAATGAGACTGTCTGGGATGAGCCTCAAAAGAACGCAGAGTCGAGCGCGTGCTAAAATCTCCACAGCACGATGATTGTGGCACTTTTCCTTTCATTCGGAATTGATTATTCCATTACTCCCGATCAAACTAGCGTAATTATCGGAATCCTCAAATTCCGATAATTACAAGCCAAGCTCGATTGCTTTCATGAATAGTAAATTACGCCAAGCGTATCGCGAAATGCAAAAATAGTGAGCACATCCAAAATCCAGTCTTTTGTTTTGTCTGGTTTTGAACTCAGACGATGTGATGGCTTCGTAGAATTTGCACTCGCGATTCGTTTCGTTTGATTATATTTCGCGCAGACTCTCACTCAGTTGATATTGCGCGAAATGCAACGGGCATGACATTTCGGAGGCATTAGCTTATCTAAATAGGCGGAGGAAGAATCCAGATCTGTCGATTTTATTTAGACCAAACATCGTAAATGTTTACAAGAGAATGCGAATGTGAGTGGCGAGGCATGCGAATGCCGCAATCAGCGTAATGTCGGGGACGAGGCAGTGGAGCCATGTGCATTTAAAGCCTTTAGTGTCCGTTTTATGGAGGAGTTTTATGTGAGACAGTCTCATTCTGCTTCAGCCGAAACGATCTGTTTAATACTACCGATGGCAGCCAAATTTATGAAGACGAACGTGCATGCATTTAGCAGAGCACATAAAATGGAGGAGGGAACTGTCTGGAAATGCGAAATGGCAATTGAGACGACGAGAAAGCAGCACGCGCACGCGTGAGATTCCATCCTTCATTCTCCGATCATTAGAACGATTTTATGAGCAGTTCATTTCTTCTCATGTGAGTTTAATTGTGCTGGCGAGTCTGAAAGCATTCTTGTATTTATTAATGACCAGGCGGGCAGGCTAATTCGACTATTCGCCATTCGTGTGTGGGGCAAATTCCATTCTTCAAGAGAAAGCCTCAGCCGGTCTTCGCATTTTCTGTGTGTCTTCATTTTGGAAGATTTATAAGAACCTTCCTCAACCACATGCTGGGCGCAAAAGTTCCTTTTGGCATGAAACTGAAGGCTTCACTCCGCCGTGCTGTGCGAAACGTGCTTCTAATTTTGCAGGATGTTAGATCGCCATCGCATCTTCGCGTCATGCTCGTTCTCCGTTTATTTGTTTTCGTTTTAGCCTTGTCTTGGCTCGTCAGTGTTGCTTCTTGCTGTTGCTGGGCGGCCGTCATTCGTGTCTGAGAAGCCTACACTTTTCCAGGTTCGCACGCCAGCGGCCAACAATAAATCAAATTGGTCAAACATTGCGTCCGAATCCTTTCACGTTCACGCCACGCAACGCAACCCTCCACTTTTCCTCGATTCACTGTGCCGTGCCGTGCGCCGTGATTCCTTTCTTCGAGGATTCTAATTGTTACCTTTCAGCACGCGCACGCCTGATTTCTTGCGAATCAACGCCCAAGCTCGGCCATTGTGAGGGCCAACCTCTCGCTTCAGTGAGTTGATGAGAGTCTTCTGTTCCGCTGACGTCTGATTCTGAAAGTGAAATGACAGAAAGCCACAGACGCAAGTTAGAAGCCATTGCCATTGCGTAATGAGCCGTAATTACTATTTTTGCCTCTTCACTTCGACTCTCCTAGCTTAAATTCTGTACAGCCGTCACATTATCGAAAAACCGAAGAGAGAAAATCGATGTGACTAATGACAGCCGAATGACTGCAGAAATTAATAAATTTCTAGCAGGGCACAGTAATTCTGCGTTCCGGAATTAAAGAAAGAAGCTTGCCAAATGACGAGGGAGCGGAGCTTTTGAAGAAGTATACCCTTGAACGAAAGAAATGTGGAAAGTTGGAGTTTATTGGTGAATAGCTTGATTTATATCGTTCGAGTGTCATTCTGGAAATGTGATTAGTGAGCCTGCAGCCTGCCGACTACTTCCACAAGTGATTAGTGACTTAGACATTAAACTACTACGTTATATGGTCTCCATTGCGTAACAAGTAACCCTCTGCGATAAATTTCGTGTGGGCCGTTGCCGTAGGAAAGTTCCCAGTTGCCAGCCGGATGAGGTTATCGCCATCGTCGTCACAATGTAATTATGAGGAATTCGGAAAATGATTTCTCGTGTCTCGCAATAATATCCTCAGCATTCTCAATTTTCTTTCGCATAGTTTCGAAAGTTGGTTGCAGAAAAAGCAGCGCGCAAACCATGCGATACCAACTTGCCAACTTCTTTTCTTTCTTCAGGCTAAAAGCCAAAGCTGCAACACGGAATTGTGGAAATAATTTTTTTTTCGTCTCGCCCACTTCCTTTTAAGCTTGGCTACTGGGCAAGGGCACTTTAGAAATACTTTGGCTTCGTGGGTTTAAACATAATGGAATTCATTGCTTTTTCGTTTGCTTTTGCTGTTTGCAGGAAAAGCTGCAGGAAAGACCTGATTTAATTTGACATTCGATTTTTCAACGCGGCTTCTACACGTGGCGTTTATAACCTCAGCAGGTGGACACCGACGAGTTTTCTCTGCACAGTTTTGAAGCAAGATCGCGACGATTTCACCAGAATTGGATTGAAGAACAAAAGTATGAGACAGTGAAACAAATGAATGTATAAACAAATCAGGCAACTGAAGCATAAAAATAAGTGGCTGTCAAGATTGGAAGTGTGCAACTGTTTAAAGTGTATCTGATTCTAATTTCTGAAATTACTTTCTCCGTGTCGTATCGTGTTTGTCACTCGCCGCTTCTGCTCGTCTTCGTGCATCGCATCACGTCTGTTAGTCAGGGACCACGCTCAAACAAAGAGACGAGGCCTGAGATTCAACGACGCAGAAAGTACAACAAAACATTCAAGTTTGATCTGGAATATTTCCTCCAGTTTGAAACCTGTCCTATGTTTGCCAGACAAGTTATCAAAAATTTCTCTTTTGTTTCCTTCCGCAGCAAATTTTTCATTTCCGTCGAAGTGTGAAACTTTAGAATCGAAAGAGACCGTCTGGCAAAGCAATTGAGAGATTCCCTGTGAATGTCGACTCAATCACTCCGACAAAAGCGGACGAATGTCAAAAGTGTGTCATTTAATTAAGCGACTGTTTCTGGAACTGGAAAACTTTGTGCCGCGTCCGAACCGGGAGAAAGCAGATTCGAGAATATGCAACGTTGAAACGGTCTTCAATCAGCCCGTCTTCGAGTGCAGCAATGAAAAATTTATAGTTCACTATTTGATGGATACGTGACTCTCTTTCCTGTGCTTTCTCCGTGCAAAAGAGTGTAAAATTGTGAAAGTGGACTCGTGAAGCGTAAGTTTTACGTTTCCAAAGAGCGAATGAGTGCTCTGATGAGAATTGAGAATGTCATAACCCCAGAAAAGAGAAAAGTGCCGCCGCATCAGAAGAATCGTGCTGAGAACTTTGTGGTTACAAATCGTATGAACTCTGTTTCGGCACCTCAGTCTGGATTATTTCAATACTGCTGGTGTTGAGCATCCTGCCGGGCTGTCATTTTCATGTTTGACTGGCTGACAAGTCTTTATGGACTCCAAACCACACCAAACTCATTAAAACTTATCAAGCTCCGTTCCACATCAAACTTGAAGGCCAAATCAAATGCACAGTGATTTCAGTGATTTAATTTGAAATCGTTTTGCAGTGAAAGCGAGTACACAAGCACAATCTTTCTGAGGCTTCAGCTTCGGCCAGATTGTAGTTTCAGAATTCCAGCGAACCAGAGTCAAGTTGGGGATTCATGTGTAAACACAGTTGTAAAATATTCGGCCAGCGATCTCCTTTGTGCAAAAACTGCAAACTTTGCATCAGATAATACACGAAACCGCACTCAAAGCCAGACAGGTTTCCGCTGCTTCGTCTGAAAACACGCACGTTCAATTTAGTACGGTGAAAGTGCAGAAATTCACAACGCAAAGGAGCAAAATATTCTCTACAATTCAAAAAGAAACCTGAAAGAACACGCAAGCGATTAAATGATTTAACAAGCATGGAGGAAAGTTCGATTCCCGACTACCCGTCAGAGTCCAACCTGTCATGGCTGGATCCGGCCAACATGGACCCGGTCAACTGCAGCGACGAGGCCCAGTTTCAGTCGAATGAAACCGCGAAGATCTGCGGGTCATATCTCAACATCACGACTCTGTTTCCGATCCGCTACGCGCAGGTGCTGTTTGGCTACTGCATGCCGTTCTTGTTTGTGATTATCCTCATTGCAAACACTCTGATTGTGATTGTGCTCTCCAAACGTCACATGCGAACACCGACCAACGTCGTGCTGTTGGCCATGGCGCTCGCGGACATGTTTACGGTTCTCTTCCCGGCCCCGTGGCTGTTTTACATGTACACATTCGGAAACCACTACAAGCCATTCTACCCGGTATCGGCGTGCTACGCTTGGACGTACATGCACGAAGTGCTACCCAACCTGTTTCACACGGCGTCCATTTGGTTGACCCTCGCCCTGGCGATACAACGATACATTTACGTCTGCCACGCTCCTGTGGCGAGGACGTGCTGCACGATGAAGAGGTAACCATAACTACGACCATGCACGCAGTCAATTGATTTGATAACGCTTAATTGCAAACGTGGGCTCTTGTTTTATGTTGTTGCAGAGTGCTGAAGGTTGTGTTTGGAATATTTTTTGCGGCTTCGTGTCACCAGTCGACTCGGTTCGTGGACAACGTGTTCACGCCCTTTCCGGTCCTGTGGGAAGGTCAAGTGTATCACGTCTGTCAGCCCGACATGGCTTACTGGGTGAGTGACATCGTGACGCCCGACGTGTACTACAACTTTTACTACTGGTTCCGCGTCGCTTTCGTTCACCTGATACCCTGCATCATGCTGATCTTTCTCAACGTGCTCCTCTTCAAAGCGCTGCGGCAGGCTCAAATCAAGCGCGAAAAATTATTTAAGGACAATAAGAAGAGTACCGAGTGCAAAAAGATGCGGGACTCAAACTGTACGACGATGATGCTCATCGTCATCGTCTCCGTCTTCCTCCTCGTCGAGATTCCCTTGGCAGTGCTCACTGTCCTCCACATTCTCTCCTCGTCCGTCCGAGAATTCCTCGACTACGATCTGGCTACGATCCTGATTCTATTCTCAAACTTCACCATCATTCTCACCTACCCTATCAACTTCGGTAAAGCAGCCTTCAAAATTTTCGCGACCAAAATGCATTCGAACTTGAAATTGATTTATTTTTCACAGCAATCTACTGCGGGATGAGTCGCCAGTTCCGTGAAACCTTCAAGGACATGTTCATCCGAGGAGGTGCCGGGAGAAGAGAAGGATCCTCGCGATACTCGTTGGTCAATGGACCACGAACATGCACAACGGCCAACGAGACTGTTCTCTGATCCTCGCTCACTCCTCGCAGCGCAATGGCAAAGACACAGCAAACTACGACTGCGAGTACGAGGAAGACCACGACGACTGCCGTCGTCTCCGTACCTGCCCCGGGCCCAAGCCAAGAATTTCCTGAAAACGAGCAAGAAACCGAAATTGAAGAAGCGTCGTCGTCGTCGCCGACAGCGAAACAGCACGGCACCACGCGTCCGTCGACTTGTTCGCTCTCTCCAGGGTTAATTTTCAAAGACACGTACACGTTCGAATTGGAAGACTCTTGACTGTGAATACAAACTGCAGACGGCGAATTGCTGCTAAAAGCAGAGGCTGGAGGCAAATGCATCAAATATTGAACACCTGCAAAACAGCAACAGCAAAACTGAAACTCGTCTCTCGCGTGGGAATTCTGCTGAAAAAGTTTATGTAATGTGCGAATGATTCCTTCATCCGAAGAACTGCTACAAGCATGCGGCTTCCGTGTGGTTGCAGTGCAGATCCAGATGGCGAGAGTGAAATTTGATTACGAGCAAAGAGATGGCTTGATGATGGATTCATTGACTGCATCAAATATTCATGACGAGATCACTCACTTCTCCATCGGACCAACTCATCCCGGCTCAGAAATACTCGAGTGAAAGATTATAAAAGTGAAGTTGTCGGCTGCCTGGCTGCGTTGCATCGCTCGTGTCCTCTTTGTATGTGTGATGATACATTCGAGTGCGTCGAGTAGAGAGAATTCCCCGCAGGCTTTCACTTAGCAGTCGAATTTCTACTGCAAAATGTACTCGAAATTACTCCCGAAATCCACTTATCAGTGCACACCTGCTTAGTTCCAGGCCTCGGGTAGGCAGGCAAGGCAAGCAAGCAAAGTTAATTATCGAACTTCAAGCCATCTACTTAGCATTTGCACGCAGTTGAGCAGAGAACGAACAGTGTTTGTCCTGTCAGAGCATCAGAACAACGGGAATCAACCTTCAACACTAAAACCAAAATCCATTCCTGGCTTAACTACTTGTGGCAGCCGCACTCATTTCCCAGAAACCCGGAGAGACACCATTAAACGAGACAAAATCCCAAGAGCTCGAGCGAGGGATGAGTTGCAACGCAATTTGCAACGAACCTTTGTTATTGCACGACACTGTACGGCGTGGTGTATCAGAAACACCTTTCTGTATCACAATCAGCGGCCAAGTCCAATATCGTTTCGTACGTGAGTGTCACAAAATGTCTCTCGACAGTGACAATTCCTTCTCCTTCCTCGTTTCCTTTCGGTTACCTGCCACACTGCACTCTTTGACAATGCAGCACAGCAGTTTTGTCAGAGCCATCACCGTCACCTTCACGTCTGGATTTACGATGATACACTGCACCTCGTTTGCGATGTTTGTCTGCCCTGCACTCTGCACGTTCTTGAACGCTCGCTGAATGATGTTGACTTTTAGTTTAGTTTTTAAAGACCAGGCAGCGAGCGAGTGAAAGCGGACACCTTGAAGAGACGAGCAAAGCACAAACACCGGGAGAGGACAGCGATGATGAGGAGCGATGGTAAGTAAATATCTCTTGCAGATAAGAGCGACAGATAAAAATACGTCCTGGCTTATGCTGTGTGTCATTCTTAAACTTTTGCCATACACATACACGAGCTCCTACAAAACGGCGAAACTGTCAAAGCAATTTTCACCTGCGTGCACTTGTCTGTTAGCTTCTAACGTTTTCGTTTGTGAATTCGAGTATCCTTCAACGCCTCAGAGCCAAATACAACAAATGCGCATACGAATTGTTGAGCTATGAACTGAGATACTTGAGAAAGACAAGACGAGGGCAAATGGCACGGTGAAAGTGTGAAGAGAGCAAAGGTCATAAATTTTTCACACTTTGGGATAATGAAGTGTGTGACGACGCCCAGTACATAATTTTAGGCGAGATTTCCCTTTCATGCCAGATGCAAACTTGTAAACTTGGAATGGGTGTTGTGTAATAAGCATAAACTGAATTATTCAATGACACACCAGAGAATTTGCATTGCATAAGTCGCACGATGCGCTGCGTGATTCAAGCAGATTACCGCCCGACAACACAAAAGCAAAATTTGAAATCGCAAAATAAAGTCTTGATAGTCTTGCAGGCGTAAGAAGAGGCAAAGCGAAGCGGTGCGGACTTCTTTTGTGCGTTGTGCCTTTGCTTGGATAATGTCATTTTCAGGCTCAGATTCAACTTTTCTACTGTGAGCTTATTATCAAAGTGAGGCTTATTCGCAGTCTGCGAGTAAAATGAGACGCTGAAAGGATTTAAAGTATAATTATAATAACCTGTCACATCCAATTACTCGGATCGCATGCGAATTTAATTTAATTTAGACACGCCCGACGCCTTTTATCAGCTACGAGAATTTAGCATTTAGTTTGAGTGTGGGACGCTGTAAATGCCACTCACCGATGCCCCCACGCATTAATTCGCGAATGTTTCGCATGTGGACTCAAGTTCTTAGCTCAGCTGCCTAATCTAGTCACGCGGCACTCAGACCTAATTTGCAATGTTGGAAATCAGAAATGCATTAGGAATCGCAATGGCAGTGTCAATAATAGCAAGTAGAAAATTTGGCGTAAGTTCCAGCGAAAGGCGAATGCTGAAAACTGAGCACATGCATAATAATTTAATTGAGTTAAACTAAATTGACGCAATAAAGGGAATGAGTTCAGAATCAGGCTAATTTAATGGCTCTCTTCCCTGCACAACCTTGGATTACAAGCGCTTTGTCTCGTCGAATTGCTTCTACGCAGAAGAGTAAAGCTGTAATATTTCCACATCGTTTTGTACTGACTTTGTTGTTTGCGTGGTGCCGTACTAACTTTGGAAGAAAGTGAGAAAGTTTTGAGAGAAAGTATCGCCATCGCGCAATAAACCTGGCTGCCATTGCTTGTTGTGCAAAGTTGAGTTGATTAAATGACTTGTGTGAGTGGTTCACGTCTCCAGCGCTGCGTTGCGTGGGATTTTTCGTCACGGGAGATATTTCCGTGGCCTGGCCAGCCTCAGCCTCCCGTCTTTAATAACATAAAAGAGTGAGGGCAATATGAAACTTATTAGACTTTCTCCAACAAGAAGTGAAGTGAAGTGCAGCCAGCAGTCTTGAGTGTTATTGCCGTTGCTGTTGCTCCAGTCTAAGTTTTAGTACAGGAATTAGTGTTTATGCAGTCATTAAGCGGAACGGAGGGGATTTAATTAACAGATTTGCATAAAATGTTTTCATTACACGACAGGCTAAATTCTGACTACTTTATAACTGGCAGAAGCTGAGATTGTGGACTTCATTATTATAAGTAGCTCCCTCCAAGTGACAGAATTACATGCTCTTGTTCTACTAGTAGTAATTCAGTTTCAGAATTCTGAATTCGATGACCTCAGAATTCAGATTCTCGAGCTATCCTCTACGTTTCTTGGTTCATTATGCGAAGCGCATGTTCTGTGAATAGTGAATACGGCGTGGCACGGCACGAGTATGCTAATTTGCATGTGATATGTGTAGAGATGAGATCGAAATACTCACGAGACACGTTCCACGTTCCTTCACGAGATCTTATTAGATTTTATTATCAACCTGACATTATACAACATGCAACATGAGGAACATGCAGCAGACGCACCGCATTGAAAACGTGCAATTTACAGTTCAACTGACTGCAGACTTACTGCACTGCATTGACTGTCTTTCTGTTTTTACTTTCACAGGCAACATATACACTGACGGTCGAAGACAGATTCCAAATACTGGAGACAGAACGCAGAAGACTCACGTGGAACAACGTCTAAAATTATTCCAGCAGAAAATTCGGCGACTCTTCAATTCTCACTAAATTACCCTGCTGTTTACGCGTAAAGAAAGAATCTCGGCAGCAATGAAAGGCAATGAGCTCATATATAAATTAGGTTTCCATTTTGATCCGTGCTAATTCCAACTTGACACTTGACTTACGAGAAGCTATTTTATATGTGCTATAAAAGTCCAGAAATTGGCGAAAATGTACTTTAGAAACTTGAATATGATAATCTTCTTAACATAAGATGTCAAATGTATATTTATAAAGGCAAGGCTTGTAAAAACTAAAGTTTACCGAAACTCGTGCTCTTTGTACTATAATTAAAGCAACTGGAAACTGGAACCGGCACGACTCGTGTAGATAGTAAATAATTTAAGTTTCTCGCTTGCTTGGAGAAGTCGGCGAATTTGTACTACACTTGCGACTACGAAGATGAAAGCCTAGATTTCTGTCGCTGAGCCCTTCTCAGAAATCTAAGCTTTCACTTTGCAATTTTGAAAATGAAAATTTATTTTAGACTTTAGGCTAATTAGATTAACCACTACAGTGATAAAAGTTTAGCGTTGAATTGTATGAATGCTTGACAATCGGAGCAAGATGATGTCTGAACTCGCCGAAGACGCTTTCGATGTCGCAATTTCCGCGTGGAGTGCAAAATGCAGGTGAATCTTTAATTTCTGAATGTGAGGGTGAACGTCAAACGAGCGCAGTGTTTCGTTAAATAATTTCTGAGTATCAAAATACGCAAGCACAACCGAAGAAAGTTGTACAGACTCCAAAGTGAAACTGTAAACTTGTTCCTCACAAATTGAATACGGCGTGATGAGATTACGATTTCAAGATATTGTAACTACTGCACTGCAATCTACAGAGCTTAAAATAATATTTGTCGAGAAAAAGAAAGCAGAGTCCTTTCTGTTTATTTACACAGACTTAAATATGAATGACGAAGAAGCGATCTGGAATGTCAGACGTGGCAGCATCGGAGCGAGCGAAGGTCTGATGTATTTATAGGCTGCCAGACCTCGATGTGAATTCAGATATCGTGTAAGGATGACGTGATACGACGACTTCCTTCTGTGAAAATGAGAAAACGTGGAAATAAAAGATGAAATCAAACTTTGCCCTGCCTTCTGTTCTTGTTCGTGCCCTGCTTGCTTGCTCTTTCTATTAACTACTTCTATCTCGTTATCCACCCGGCTGCTGCCAAGAGCATGCATCACAGACTCTCAAGATTGATCTACGCGAAATATGAGCCATGAGCTCAAAACACGCGTACTCATAAATAAATCAAATGTGAACGGAATGGAGCGGATAAACATTTAATGCCTGCGTCGCGCTGTACGCCAGTAACCAATTTGCGAGTTTACTGCAATAACAACTGCCGATTCGCGAATGGTTTGCATAATTTCGGTGGGTCTGATGGAAGTAAACACGCAAATACGCCAAGACTGCGAGCAAACATTTGTCTCAGATCATCGTACCGAAAGACGGCCGTTGATACACTATGAAAGTATTTACATCTTTTCTAGTGAAAATGCTTCCAAACGATGAGACGATCGAATCACAGAGTCACAGGCACAGACACACAAAACAACGCCGATATTCAATCTTGTTTATCATCTGCTTACGTGATCCACGGCGTAAACTCAAAATCTACCCGTCCTATTCACTGAATTTCTCAGTATTTACACACTGCGTCAGCGTCCTTAGTCTTTAGGCGCTGCTCGCGTCATGCGGACGAGGAATCCAGGCGAAGAATCCAAATATACTCGCGCTATTCAAAATTGGAAATGCAAACTCTGTCAAAAATCAATCACACAATGTAATTTTATACCCTGTGCTCACAATTCAACCCGAGGATCTCTCGGCTGGCTCGCCTTCTCGTGCTCCAATTCGTATTCATTTCCAATTCTCCAGTTTATCAAAGCCCGCATTGTCTGTGCCAAAGAATATACGAGCTACTTCCTCTTTCACATCTTCTGAACTATTCCTGCTTCTGCTTGGTTTGTTAGCGTCGGATGTCTTTTGAGTTCATGAATTTTTATTAGCAATCGTTCATGTCTTGATGAATTCATACGGGCTCCTGGAGAAAATGGAGAAGGGTACGAGTAGATTGTTCTCTGGCAAGACAGAAGCCAATTAATTGCTAACACAAAATGACGAATCTGTGTTGCTTTCCCGTAAAAGTAAACAAAGATCAAATTGAACGTTAATGAAAATCACGCAAGAACGAGTTCTGATTAACTTCTTAATTACGTGCTCATTTATTAAATATTCGCTGTTCATTCATAATTCAGCGTCTCCATTGCATAGAATTGAGACGTGACACCAATGCCTGCGGCCTGTTAAAGAGTGACACTACGCTTCATGTTCAGGCCAAGTCAGAAGCCAGAAGAATACTAACTAAAATCTTAGTACTAGTTTAGAACTAACCATGAGCTAGTTCAAGGTCCATCAGAAGTTGGCAAACATTGCCTTCACTATGTTCTCAATCCATTTCATCTGCGCGCACGGATGCAGATGCAGTCTCTTTGCGTACAAATATTTTGCATTTATTAAAAATGAATCTCACAAAATTATGTATACAGAAGAAAACAAAAACCCAAAAGCTGCTGTAACGAAAGAGAAAGAAAGATGACTAGAGTCATGAAGTAAAAATACACCGACACGCCATTTGACTGAAGCACCATTTCCAAACCTGTTTTGTTTCTTGCCCGTTTTCATAAGTGCGCTGCTGGAGCCCTTCAGACAGATTTCGAAGTGACAGGTTTCGGAGTCGGAGCTCGAGTCGTGGTGCGATAAGGGAAGTGTGAGTCAGCGTGCGACCCCATGTAGCCACTCCACGGCTGATCTTCCAGAATCTTCCCACACCGACGCTTATTGCCACCTCCCGCCTTGGAGCGCAGACTGGACTCAGAGCAGGTGCACGAAATGTGAAGCCTGTAGACTGTCATTTGTCCCATGTGAATATCGAAGGGATTGTATGTCGTTTGTTCGTCATAAATTTTGTCCGCCTTCTCGCCCTCGTCCGTCGCCGCATTCAGCTCTCCTGCTTCCGACGTCTGTCTGCATTCGGTCGTCACCGCATCTTCAAAGGAATCGTGATCCATCCCATAATATTTGCCTACGAAGAGCAAGGATTACGAATTAATTAGCGTGAAAACACGAAATCACAGTAATCATGCAGTCATGAAAGGAAATTTCGGAAAGTCCGACCGAAAATTTAAACCATTCTTTTTGAATTTCAACTGCAACGCTAAAATATCATAGACCAACATGAAAACGACTTTATGAGGCTGCAGATTGGGAAATCACATGCTTCGTCTCATCAACAAAAATATTTCTTTTTTAGTTCCGCGCTGGCTTCATTCACTCAATTCACTGTCAGCCTGAAAGATTTAATTAGCCTAATCCGGAAATTAAAACGCGAGCACGCGCACGCACATGCACTCTCATTTGCCCATTTAGTTTGCCTTACGTACTTGATTCATCGAAGCGCAGAGTTTCATCTGGCAACTTCTTTTGAATACAATCAGCAGATTTGAAAATTACAGCATCTGTTTTTGATGGTTCGAACCAGTAGGTTGCAAATATTAAATCAATGCCAGGATCATTCGAAGACGCGTTCAACGGCTTTGCCAGTGTCCCTAAAATGGTAGAATAATGCGATAATCAGATTATCGTTGTGGACAGCGGTTTTGAGCATGATCGCCTCTGCTCGTTACTTCGTGCTTGCATTCAAAGACAAG
The DNA here is from genome assembly GCA_009869945.1 of Mesaphorura yosii. NCBI lineage: Eukaryota > Metazoa > Arthropoda > Collembola > Poduromorpha > Tullbergiidae > Mesaphorura > Mesaphorura yosii. Next base: position 266,998 of record WIXG01000061.1, on the reverse strand, counting down.
AACACTTTCTACTTTTCAAGGAAATCAGGAATAAAAGAAGCATTTCGTTTCAGTTACCTGTTGATATCAGACGTTGAATTCCGTCAATGTCATGCGGGCCGATGTGTCGTTTTGTCCTTCGGCCTGCTCTGGAATACTGACTGTTATGGGCAGTCCTGTACTGCCACTGAGAGTATGATGGGCTTTGCCTGCCAGTCGCAGGGTAAGGGTTCATGCGCATGGACTCGTACGGACTTTCTCTTGGTATGCCATAACTGCCGTAACTGTCTCGATCCTGGGCAGGTTGACTTTCGCCATACATAGTTCTTTGCGGGTGAATCTCCTCATCTCTTCCAGTTCCAGCTGTACCCCAATTGTTGTCGTTGCCGACTCCAATTTGCAATTTGCCCCGCCGGTTCACGTTGATGGGTTCATTAATGCTGGCGGGCTGCGGCTGGGGGTTGAATTTTCCTCCACCATGCTTCCTCACGTTGTGGTACAACGGGTATTTGATGTTTTCGGTCAGTTCGGGCTGTGATGAGAGTGGGACATTGTACGAGGGCTGGAAGGGAAGTTTGTACCCTGCTACATTGTTCATGAATTCAAGCGGGCTCGGGTTCATTTTGTACAACGGTGATGTGAAGGAGTCGGAAAACACTTGTCTTCCCCTTTCTTCCTTGCCGGTCGGCCTGTCGTCGGGAATATCATCCTGTCGATTCTGGCCGTCTTGATATTCTTGCCTGTCCTCTCGGCCATAATATTGCCACATTTCTGGATGCTTCTGCAGATATGCTTGGCCTTCCAAGGAAGTGTCCACGACTGCCATGTGCTCAACTTCATTCCTGAATTCTGTTTCATAACACAGTTGAGTCAGTTAAATGGAAACTGAGCCGAGCAGAAGAACGCTGAAAGCAATTCTGCCCACCTGAGTCGTAAACGAGAGAACCCGGAAGGCCCGTTGCTCGATTGAACGCCCTCATTTGATTGACGTAGGATGAATCAAATCTCAATTTGCAAAAATCAGCACGACTTTGCTCGTGAACTGTCGAACCTGCAGTGCAGTCGAACGTTCGGATTGATTCTTTCTACCCAGCAATACGATTCCTGATGATGATCTTACCTTTTTTGAATGCAAACTGGGTGGAGTTTCCCTCAAATCCTTTGCAATTTGAACTCCAGTATAAGAAAATGTCATTGCCATAACCCTGTACGCGAATCAGAGGCGTGGAAGACTGCGAGCCTATGCTGTCCATAATTGGTTCCTGCAACAATGGGAGCCCTGTTCTGCCGTCCAACACCGTGGTCTAAATATAAATTAGTGGGATGATAAATGCAAGTCCATGCATCGGTATCGCGGCTTCATTGAAAATACCTGAGCGTGATAGTACACAGGAAAGCCTGGACCAGTTTGGTATTTCACCAGGAAGTCAGGGATGGCGTCATCGTTGAAAAATCCAGGAGTTGGTGTTCTGTCGTAAGCAAGCCATAATTAACTATTCTCTAATCCTTATTTGCTCTTCTGCGCTTACGTGTAGGTTTCTGAAGATGGAAACGTGTAGTTCCATATTTGCTGAAAAGTATTTCCATCAAACGCTACCACAGTGGAATTGAACATTGCCATTACAATGTCCTGAACACCGTCTTTCGTCACATCGGTTATCACCGGTGGTACCATCACACCCTTGAAGCTATCTTTGTAAATGGTTTTTATCTGGTCATAGGTAAATGACCCATTAATAACACATCTTGTCAGATTAATATATACAAAAAAGCGGATAAAGCAGTACTCACATTCGAACTCAACCCTTTGAATAAATCCTGCATAGAAATTAAGTAAAGGCCTCCACCATGAGTTTCTCCTCCCGTCCCGAACAGCACCCAGTCCGTGCCATCCAATTTAGTCAGAACCTGCGGAGAGTAGTACGTTTCTTGACGGTCGGGCGTTTCAAGCCATTGAAGCGTCTCGCCATTCTTGCCATTCAGTAAAAGCAATTTCCCCGTTAAGCGAGTTGGGCTGGCTGTGGAAACCACGCGACAGCGGCGAGCGGTATTTAGTAAGACTCATAATTCACAGCGATTCTTCAAGCACAAAATGCGTTTGTACCTGGTTCGGCCAAGGGATCTCCGCCGTGAGTGGCCAGCACATCGACAATTCCGTCATCGTTTAAGTCTCGCACAAACTGAGCCGTGTACACGTTCATTATTGAATTCTTCACATTTTCGTCGGAGAAAGCCCAAATCAAGGTCCCATTCTGGCCATTCACAGCATAAAATACCTGTTGGTGAAAGTAAAAGTTTACTAGTCTAGACTGTAAACCTTTCACCGCTTTCTCTCCACATATTTAAGTATTTATTGCACTCACTCCTGCTCTTCCGGATATCAAACAGTCGCTTATTCCGTCTTGAGTAATGTCCTCATTACAATTCAAGGCAAACACCTCGTGCTCGGTCCAAAATCTCCAGAGCTCATTTCCGTCCTTTCCGTTTAGTGCCAGCACACCTCCAAAGCATGGAAACTGGCTTTGAAAGTAGATATCACAGACGAACTTTGGGACATCGTAGCCATCGGCCCCTGCAATTTAATTGGACAATGGGAATTAGCATAAGAGTATTTGATACCATGCGCAAGGTGATGGCTAAGTATTAATTACCCGTCGCGAAACCAAATATGATGTCATTCACCCCGTCCCGGTTCAAGTCAACTAGTCGAAATGCGGACTCCGTCAGCAGTTTGGGAAACTAGCCATTAAAAATGCAGATGAAGAGAAGTACCAAGAGAAAGTATGGATTAACGGAGCTACATACCTGTTTGACCCACACGTCTTCTACCTGAATATTATCACAAGGTACTATAAAATTTATGTCCTCGTAATTTGATTTATTCCAAAATTTCAACAGCGCATTCGGAATGGGAACGTAGTGTGACAGAAATGCAATCACAGCAATCAAACCTGGCAAATGAGACAATCGTTAGAAGTTGTCATAAACTGTGTACTGTCATTGGGTTATTACAGTCATTGTTGTGGTTGCTCTTACCAAGCATAGAAAGTGTGGCGACGACAATGTAGCAGATGGGCATGCACAGGACCCTGAACGCGGCAGGAGTCGACCTCACTTCAGTGTGGAAACCGTTCACGAGGTGGTCCATGTCCTGGAACGCCAGAGAAATGAAACTTGGAAACTTAATGAAGGCACGCGCTTTTTCTGTGCTATAAGCAGAAGTGGACGTACCCTTCTCTTTCTGGGAGCCATCAGCGGTTTCTTTGATATGTCATTGAATTCCAGACGGAACCCATTCTTGCCACCCGTGCGCACAAACAAGTCATCGTCCACGTCGCTCAGCTCCGTCTCTTCGTAGCTCTCGCAAACCTCCAACTTGGTCTCGTTCATCTGACAATTGCCCAGCATTTGAATTCGAAATTTATGTGACCAATTTATTCTTGATTAGCTGGTAAGTATTAAGAAACTATTTGGAGCGATGAAGAATTTTGTACTTTAATACTTAGTTGAGAACCCCTTTGTTCTCGAAAGTAATTTTTTCCATTTCTCTAAGGTGTGCATGAATTAAGCTAGTCTTAGAATTAAATACTTCTTTTCTACCTCCTACAATTATTACAATTATCTACCCAGTAGGATGCTATGATCTATGAGCTTGAATTTGAAAGAGCTTGATGAATAAATAGACATATTTTCAAACCGCACTGGAAGCCATGCGCAAACGTTTTTGCGTAGCTGTGAGTCGTGAGCGTGGTTGGAAAATCAATAATTCGCAAATATTTCTCCGTACGCGTCCCTCCTACGCATAAGCTTCTATTCGCTAACCTAACGTACGCTTCGTGTGGGACTTTGTTGGAAAAAGCCACTACGCTAGGAATTCCATTCACAAATTCACAGCTTCACCGACATTAGAGACCCGTACACGTGAAAAATTGAAGTTACTCATTTTATTAACGTCAACATCAGCTTTAAATAACTGATCGAATAAGAATATGTACAAAACCTTAATACAGGGTATAAAAGCCAGTCGTTTCGAAAATATGAACGTGTAAAAGGAATAAGAATAAGAATTCGGTGAGTCCAGCACTTACTGCGTTGACTAACTTAATTAATGCGAGTTTAACATTGTAATTACTAGCTTTAGAATAAGGTCAATTTTCGTCAGTTTAACAAAATAAAACTTTCGCCGGCCTTGAATCTAGGCTGCGAAACAATTAACTCGAGTCTGTCAAGGAAGTTCAATTCCACTAAGAAAACTATCCATGTCGTCGTCCATCTCGTCAAAGCCAGCGTTTGCATTATCTAGATTTACTGTGGGCACAGTTGGAGATACCAATTCCAACTTTCTCCTAACTGATTGTCTGCTTGCGATTGGCGCGCGAACACGACGCGAGCTTGGATTCAGCGGAGTAGAATACTTGTTATTGTTATCTTTAATATCTTCATCAATATCGGAAACAGGTACATCAAAGAGTACCGGAGAAACGGGTCGCTTGTTCAGTTCTCTGTTGCGGGAATCTTCACTTTCCTCGTTCGTCTTATCGCCCAACTTCAGACCACCAACACCGAAATACTCGTCCTCGGCTTGCTGGCTCATACTGCAGATCAGTGAGTCCGAAAGATCGTCGTCCACGAATTCATCGCTTCCTTCGATGTTTTCCGTAGATGTACTTTCTGCCCTTCTATCACTGTCACCTGATAGAAAAATGGCAAAATTAAAAATTATCCTTCGAAAGGCAACTACTAATGAATCGATTTCCAAGTAAATATATTCAGTCGAAGCGCTACCCGTAGAGTTGGTGGGAAGGGGAATCATTTCATCCATATTGAAGTTTGGGTCAATAATTGGCCTTCTCGGTTTTGGCTGTGTCCGCCGATCAGATGATTTGGTCAATAAGACTGCAGGAGAGACCATTTCATCGTCCTGGGAGTGCTCTTGTGAGAACGCATCATCAACTAGAACACAGAGATGAATCAGATGAATGTTATGTAACAAATCCTCGATCAGAGAGCTTCAAACACTTATGAATCCTTACGAATTAAAGCAATGCACTATTGCACTGCTTTTATCATCCCAAATTGAGCACGTGTTCAGGGCTTACCGTCGTTAACGAATCCTTGAGGTGGCGAAAAATTATTCCAATACACCCTGCCCACGTTGGGCACGCTTGTTTGGGACAAACACTGCCGATTTGCTCGAATAATTCTTCTCAAGGAAATTCCATGTTCGGAACAATAGCGTTGCAGGCTTGGCTTCGAAGTTGGTGGTGTCGGCGTCTCCTTCCACTTTTCTACAACAAAATTCAGTGCCAATTTAGTAAATGCCTTGCCTCGATTATGTGTACTAAAGCATTAGCTAATGTTTCTACTTCAGAGAGTCTTACTGTTCGGTGGTGCGCCGCCATGTTCATCTGCCATTTTGCCCGGTGTGTTCTGCATAGGGCCACGGCCACGGTGTCCCATTTGCAGTCGGGAGTTTAAGCTTCAGTTACTTCAGTACACTGGATGAAGACGAAAGTTGATGTCAGATGTGTCACAGAAGAGTCACTGTTCCATCTTGCCAAGTTTCGTGGGGGAAACTTAACTATTTGAAAGATTACTAATAACTGCAAAGATTATCCGGTAGGCGATTTAAAGATTAGTAAAACAAGAACCCGCTTACTTGAAAGTTTATTCAGCCGACAGCGGAGCGGAGGACAGACTGAAATTGAAATTGAGTCAAATTGAAGATCTCATTTCAAAATTCGAAAGCTCTCTCTTGTGTTGCCGCTAAACTGAACGAGAATGAGATACACAACAAATGCAAGCATTTGTGTATGCGTTTTGTAATTTTCAGCGGCGCGCTTGCAAGTAAGATTCTGACCTACGAAACTATTTACCGTAGAAATTAATTGCGGAGGCTATATAACTAAACAGTAACTCGAATTAACTTCTCGCACTTTATAAAGGAGGCTGCAATTTACACACACACACACACGCTGGATCAGACACTCAATCGGGACTTGAGCTTAGAATTGGAACGGTCTGACTTGCCCTTTGTGTTGCAGATTGGGCTATGATATTACTCCCACGGTCACGTCATCAAGGTGTCCAAGTTGATGTTCCGAGTGTTTCCCTGATTCAGAACCGGTATCAGGCAAGTAAAAAAGTTACGAAGTAGTCAGTGACATGGCACACTATCCTATCATGAAACACTCATGCGTTCCAGGGTTAATTTTGAGTTCCGGTGTTCTCACTTCCGTGACGGAGTCCGTTTGCATCATGATGGGACAAGACGTGTACGACGATATAATCAATACAATTGAAAGAAATGGCATCAGGGGCTGTCAGAGTGCGCTGGAGGAGAAATACCCTCTGTAAGTATAGGTCACAAGCGTCATGCTAGTGTTGCTCCAGCCATTTGTGGGCAACTTTAAATAATTGCGAATTGTGTCACAACTACACAGGATGTCACCATTGACGTTAGGAAGTATCTTGGGAGCTTATGTCCAAAGGAAGATGAAGGCAAATCATTCGAAACACAATGCTCCAGACAAGAAAGCTGAATATTACAGAAGGTACACAACTGTCAATCAATCACACATTCACGTATAGACCTATTCTGAATTATTTTATGTTTTTAACGCTCAGATACTGCCATTCCGTTTCGTCCAAAGAAGCTCCAGGCATAATTTTAAGGCTTGCTGATGAAATTCAGATTTGTCCTGTCTTGGTTGCAAAATTTATTTTGGAAGGATATCTTCGTGAACACCAGAAAAGAGAAATTGAAAAGTATAACGCGTTAAGTATTGCGTCGTCGAGCAGTGGTAGAGCCTCAACCCAAACCGAGCCTGAACCTCCTGAAACCCCAAACTATTTTTCAAATCTTGCCGTGCTGAAGCAGGAAGTATCCAGGCTGTTAAGGGACACGACACAGATTGAAGACAGGAATTTGGCGTACGAAGTTTATTTGGTAAGTAGATTTGAAATTCAATGGTTTTTGGTTCTAATTACTGGCATCTCCTGAAACAGTGCACAATTCATGATGACCAGTATGGACCTATACCTGATGCCATAAAAAAGTATGCGTCGCCGCCACCAAACCTAACTTGTGAAAATTTGAAACCTGTTTACTAATATTTTGATGGCTAGTTCGATTGGAGCGGAGTATGAGCAAATACTGAAGGAAAAGTTATCCAACCTTAACATTTGGTTTGTGGACGAAAGTGTATTGCGGAAGCAGGGGTATGACAAGACTCCAGACTTCAAGTTAGAAGTTCCAATAGGTTCGTCTGTCCAGTAAGAACTTCATTTTAGAACTGATCCTCATCGCCATTTGTTCATAGCCATTGCAGGGCAGGTTGTGAACTGGATCGAAAGCAAAGCTACGTTTGCCGATGTAGAGACGCATCAAAGCTACTTGGAAGACCAGTTGGTTAGTTATTGGAACCGGTAAGAATAACAAGACAAAGCAATACGTCCAGTATTCGCTCCTCGAATAACTAGAGAAATAATCATACAAAAATACATTCACTTCACAGATTTGGTCCTGGTCTTGTTATTTATTGGCTTGGATACATTGATACGCTGCAATCAGACACGAGAACAGGCATTCTAATTCGTGATCAACTCCCAAATGACATTGTACACTTGAAATCTGCAATGGAGTCTAGGGACGACGCTGCTGTAATGTCAAGCAATGGTAAGCCAAAATTACTCGTATCTCATATGGTAGTATTCCAGGTTCTACTTAGAGTTTTGCATTGCTTTCAGACGTGAAATAGAAGGAAGGCTGACAGACGAAGAATTTGGTTCCTGGTTTGATGTTCAAGAGGAGGCTTAAACTTCATTTTTATTAATAACTGCGGTCCTTATTTCGCAGAGGTGTTTTAAAACTCTACTCTTCGTTATTATGCTTTATTCCTTGGAGTAGTAAAATAATATTTTCTGATCATTCGGCGAATTTGCATTCACTCTCGTGTGCCGGTGCGTTAGAATTCAAATAATGAAATTGATGAATGATGAGTCATCATTGATGATGATTAAAAAAGGTGAATGAATTTCCGGATGAAATCCCAGAATACTTGTAAATGACTTGAAATGTATTCCATATAAGTGACTTGTTTCATGGCTATTTAATGCCATGCCCAGATTATGCTTAAGAATCCTGTACCAATACGTGCCAGCATTTCGCAAATCGACCCAGTAATGCGAAGAATAAATACCAAAGAATAGCTCTGGTTTATTACTGAAATTACACGACATCCTTAACCGAATTACAGAAATATGTCAGATATAATTTGGGGTGGACTCACTGGACCAAACGAAGTATGTTTGAGTTGGAACCTCTGCGTACAAACCACAACTAATGCTAAGCGTGTTACAATCTATCTCGGCCGCGTTGGGAGAGGCACGACATAAATGATCAATACTTAGCTAATGACTGCTTACGTAACGTACGATATTTTTAATTGCTTAAAGAATATTATATTAACATTATAAAAGTGCATGCCACGCGACGAAGTGTTTATTGACGTCAATACTGCGCGTCCTTTCATGATCTTAATACGACGTACACCTCTTAGACTTTGTAAACAAGACGGAAATGGGTCAATCTCAATTCCTCCTTAATTTCCAGATAAGTATCACACTGCTATTCTGTCTCCAGCAATTGTTTGATCTGAGTGTGAGTTGGTTGAATTATTCGTAGTTGAGGCACTGTTTATTCTTTCAAGAGTCGTGATTTGCTGCTGTTGCTCGCAAAGAGCGAACGATACTCTCGAGTTCACGCAAATGTGAGTCTAATGCTTCATCACAGATTTCTCGCATCGAGTCGCACAAATTCAGGAGGTAGTCAATGTTTCTCCCGCTGAACCCGACGCACTCGTAGATCTGCTTCGCCATGTCAAACGCTGGGGCTGGCCCAACGTAGTGCTCGTTCTGCTCCGAGCCAAAGTACATGATCGCTCTGAAAGCTCTTCCGAATTTGATGTCCTCGTAGTGCGGATCGGGGTCTTCGTCATCTTCAGATCCGGAAATCGAGTCTTCCGATTCGTACTCCGTGTCGGTTTCCGACTTACTCTCGCTGTCATTCACGCTGAGACCGCTGTCGCTTTCATTTTCGCCATGCAAACTGCTTCCGTTGCTGCTGACGCTGTTTAGAAGCCCACGCTCATCATCGACGTCCATGTCTGCGGTCGACAAGAAATTCCTGCCAGTAGTGAAGCCAGCACAGTCGTTTGAGTTTGCATAATTATCCGCTTGGGGTTTGACATCAAACTCGTTGAGTGGGTGATCAGCGACGGGATGGAAGTCAATGGGGACTCGTTCATAGCCCATGACTTCTCTGAGATCGAGCTGCTGCACGACGTTCTCAATGTCACGCGAACGTATCTTGTAAGCTGTACCCCACACACGTGCCTGCAATTCAGCAAAAACAAATTTATTAGATTAGACACGCAGGAATCAAAATCAACCCTACGTTACGCAAAGAGCAATGGAAATGTTGGAATGAATCAATTGGATTAAATGAATCATAACGCCGACATGCTATCAGAGTTGCATTCTTGTCCTTGTCCGTGACCAGACAGTGAGCCAAACCCTACAACTGATGTGAAATACCGATACATTTATCAGGATCAATATTTTGCCGATTCTGCGACTTGAGCTGATTTCACTGATCTGACCATAAATTCAAGATTCAGCAGCGTAACAGTTTATTCATTTCTTGCCTTACAAGTTATTCACACATACAAATTAACACACAGCGACGATGTTTTTGTTCAAAGTCCAGTGATATCATAGTTGATGAATGCTAAGAGAGAGAACGGCTTCACCGCAACCACAATGACTGAGTAATTGAAAGTATCAAAAGTCCAACAAAAAACAAGAGTCCATATTCCTTTTCGGTGATAAAAGGACAAAGTACAACAAATTCGGCCAACTGATTAGCGAGCCACGTACAATGTAATGCAAAAAAGTGCTATGGAATGGACCTTGATTGGATGGTAAACAATTCGACGGCGAAAAAATAATTTGTGTAAGTAGGAGTAAACCCACTAACGTCGTAAGGTCGCAGGGTTGATGGGAAGAGCACAATATTATTGAGAAAGAAAGAATTGACATTTAATTCGGAGTGGAAATGGAACTCATTATGCGGAGTACTTCTTTCTCAATTTCGAACAGATGTTCGTCGCTTTCACCCGGCAGCTCTGACCGCATGAAATGAACTAATTGCATCAAGTAGTCAATGTTTGTGCCGCTCGGTCCTTTCGCCGACACGATTTGCTGGCCAATTGCACACAAAGGTGCGTCGCCCAAAAACAACGGTCCGTTTTCGGGTCCAATGAAAACATGCGCGTCAAAACTAGGCAGCTTCTTGGGGTCGAGGACGGCCTGCGTAGTTGTTGCATCATTGCTGGGATTTTCTGCCACTGACGCATTGTTTAAAATTAACTGGCCGACGGGATAAAAGGTGATAATCTCCTGTCGATAGCGCTTTTCCCTGGACTGAAGTGCCTGTATGTACTTTGTTTCTGTGTCATCTATCTCGTAGCTGACGCCCCACACCTTTGCCTGTGTAACAAGTTAAAATTTGCACGGGTCTTAGTATGCGGTCGATTTTATCGTGCGAACTTTAAACCCTGCCACGACCGAAAACCGTGACTGCGGCTGAATTCCAATGAATTACTTGTGAATAGCTTCTAAACTAAAAATCGTAACCACATGGACAAGCGAACTTCTGGCTTCTGGCTATCGCAAAGAATTCTTAACCAGATTCGGGTGTTTACAGACTGAAACGTGATCCAAAGGAACCTTTATCAATTCGAGTGCAAAGCTCAGGAGATATTTTTATCTCACTTTCTTACGTTATGACAAACTGAAATGATGGTGTAACAAATAGAGTGTAAATGTTCCATTTATGAAAAGAAGAAGATAAACAAAGTAAGAGTAAGCTCCGGAAAAATACACAATTTGATGCAGACAAAAGACAAGGTCAGTAATTTTGGAGGCGTGCATGAAATAAAAGGCACGAGATGATGAAAGTCCAATGTGCAAGAAAATTTTCCAATCATAAACCAATTATGCGTCTGTCATGCAACAATGTGAATGCCGGCTGGCTGCTCTATTCTCTGTTCCAGAAATTGGTTCGTCCTTCTCTAACACTAATGAAAAAATCTATCACGTGTCAGGCAGTGACGCTTGCGCAAAGTGACAGTGACAAGCAGCAATTATCGTCCCAGCCGGTTACCCTTTGTACCAGCCAGATCTCACGTTCCGCACGTATCCAAGCGCGCTGCACTACAGCATTTATGGACGATGATCTCAGGCAATTAAGAGGATGGTGTCAATTATGACTTATTACGGAACGTGTCTGAATTGAACGCGTGAGAAGTGGAATCTCTATATACACGTGATCACGGACAGTTGCAAAAACAAGACTACAGACTAGACTCGGGTCAAGTCAAGGACAATGACAACAGAAGCATGGCTCGTGGACTACACGAACGTAAAACTAAAACGGCCTGTCCTCTCCGTTGAAAAAAAAAACTAGTAGCTTGTAAAAAAAATTATGAAAAGAGTAGGTACTTACGTCAGGGTCTGACGACGGAACCAAAGTGACGACGCGTCCAGGCTGTAACGAAACAAAGAGAAAGAAGTGTTACAAACATCTGACTGAATTGGTGCACTTAAAATAGAAACAAGATCATGGCTTGGTCGAGATTACAAAAATACATGACACTGTGACATTGAGAGCATCATTGCAGTGCGAAAGCGACAAGGGTGTAAAGTTAGACAGACGTGCACTTGTACTTTGAGCATTACAGGTTTACACGACCATGGGATGCAATGCAGCATGAAATCAAGAGTCAAGAGCGGATGAATGACCTACTTTTTCTGGAACACCACGATGGTCGACGGAGGCTTGCCAAAATCTTCTCTCGTATCCTTTGACGTAGCCAACCACCTTCTTAATGTACGGGAAGTCTGCCTTCCACACGAGGGAGCCGTAGCCAAATATCCACATATTGAAGTTATTGACTGTTTGACGAGTGGGAACTTTTACGGGTTAAGGAGTACGGGGAATTGAAGCGTGTCGGTGAGACTGTCGTTGTAAATTGCAGACGCGAACACGTTCAAGAAGTGGTGTGCACAAAACTTGACGTTCTTTCTTCTTGCAATGAGTAATTGAATTTGGATGTCCGTAGCCACCAGTAGAAAATGTACTCGTGAACTTTTGCCGGCATTAATTTACGGCTATGGCAAGTGTATCACTTGAAAAGCAAAAGCAACTGACTGGTACCGGCTTGAGGATGACAAATGAAATGACGCGAAATTGCTAATGGGAGTCCGCTTCTTATGTTCTCGAGAAGGAAGTTTAGCTGACACTTTCTTGGACTTTATAACAGTAAAATCTCAGGAAGGACTTCACGCTTGGTGGAGATAACTTTAACCTGCATGGTTCTCAGTTCTCACTGGTTGAGATAGTAACTCGAAATGAAGTCTGAAACGTGAGACCGATTCTGCAGTTGCTTTTATACTCGACCGCAAACTACAAACTCTCTTGGTGCTTGTGTGATGATGACTGACCGCAGCATTGGAAGTGGAGACTCAGTTCCATTGCTTGCATGCACGCGTTGCATTATTGAGGCATTGCTTAATGCTCAGAGCCGGCTTGGCTAGACTCAGTCAGTCTAATGTACAATAAATTTCATTGCAGATTGATTCAGGTACAGTTAGTTTAGCTTAAGCTTAGCTTGAGCGTTAACATCAGCTTTGGATTGTGATTAAATTCAATGGGAACGGCAAATGGGTGAATAGCGGCGAATACTAGAACAAGGTAGTGTACACAATCACTCGGCTTTTCGGCTCTGACATGTGAATCGACGGCTGCATGGGAAACTGCAAACTGGATGATGAAATCGCCGGCTTGAGTTGCGCTTGCTTGCCGAACCTACAAAAAGAGGAAAGAGTACAGAACAAAAGAAGAGCTCGACTTTCGGTTACGCACAGGCAAAGGAAGTGTGCGTCTTCCCATACATACATAATGAAATTATGATGATTGGTCCCATTGTTCGGGAATTCAGAGGTATTTGCCCTGTCAACGTTTAGGAATTCTCTGAATGAATGTTGAATCGCTGAGGGCACGCACATCGAGCCCGCATGATGCAATCTGCTTCAATGGAAAGTTTTGTGTCCGGTAATACAAAGCGTTGCCAAAGGCAGTTTGGGCATTTGTTGTTGCTATTTGTGGATTCACACATTCTCATGCCTCCCTGGCCTGATGCACTTCTTCTGCACAATGAGAGTGTCTTGCCAAAATTGCAAAGTTTAACACCCAAGGTCAGTTGGCATAAAAATTGGAGTCCGGCTTCGTAAATTGGTTTGCCCTTATCAGCGCGTCCACACACTCTCGACTAAATATGCCTGCCATAAACTGCTCGATTCAAAGTTCTTCGGGAAAATAGGAAAATTTGCCTGTACAATGTCTAAATTGTTTACTTGTCAATGTTCGTTCTCATTGTGTTTTCAATGGAAAATTGGCGTCAACAACTCGCATGTGGGTCGATATACAAGAAAACAGTTCTCAAAGAATGGATGGAAAATTTTGGAGGAATTGTTCCTGCCTCCACTTACAAATCGATTCTGTCTGTATACTATAATCTCATTTAAATTAAATGCAATGGATGCAATGCACACAATACAAGAATGCGAATAAATTCCAGTTCAATGTATTCCAAATTCAAGTTCATTTACTTAGCCATCTTGGCCATGACATGGCAGACGCTGTCATTTTGCGAACACTTGTCTCACAGGCATTTGCCGTCACTACTACGTCGTTATTATGTTCATGATCTGCGTATTTGCAGAGTAACTGCGCCTGTTCTTGTTACGCATTGAATGCGTTTTAATTTTATCTCAATTAGCATGAGTCCAGCAGTGCCGTTACCAAATTGAACTACTAACCACTAATTTACAACTAATTCCTTCTTTATTGAATGCGTCATCCTCACCGTCAGAGACTCTATTTTCTTTCGAAACCAAAATTAACCAGTATCTCCTTGTTTAAAGAAGATCTCATCATCATCAATTTGAGATCTTGCTCGCGCTATGCTGCCGCGCAGGTCAGAAAGGACGTAAATTGTACTGCGACTATCGCTTTGCAGTAACGGAAATTGCAACTAGCGAATTCTAAAAGGACGCAAATGTAATATGCTGCTGATGAAATATTTGCCAAACTTTCACGGTGAAAAATATACTCGTCCTGTAATTGACTGACCCGTGCTCGCCGCGTGTCACCTAAAGTGCGTCAATGTTCTACCAATTTGCCTTTGAAAAACTTCGGGCTTGCACATTTGTGATAATAGCAATTTAAAATGGTATGTTTACTTAAGCAAATGACGCCAATCAAATAGATGATTGCTTCACGTCGAATTTAGAGCTGAAATAAATTAAGGTGAAGAGCAGATTGCTTACCGAGTGTTAAGAATGCTCCCGTTTACACAATTTAAATTGCTTCAAAGTTTTTTTATTGCTGACCTTACTAAACTGGGCTGAACTTAATTCAATGGACTTGCAAAAATGTGGGATAGAAAGCCAAGTGCGTTAATGCTAATGTTAATGACTTTGTCACTGAGTTCCTTATTAGCTCCGACTCCGACTCATTGTGCAGCAGGAAGAGCCGTTGAACTAAATCTAGCTTTAGCTTAACTCAGTTTAAAGAGGAGCAAAAATATTTTCTTGGAAGCTTGTCAAATAAAAGGGGATATTCTCTGACTCGGGCAAAGGACGCACGAATGACGAATGCCAGTATGCTAGAGCTAATAACAGAACAGAACCTGTATTATCCTACAGTGCGAATGTGAATTCTGCAATTTGCAAAAACGGGACAGCATGCACGCACAGCCAGGGAAAGCAGGGACGAGAAGTGCTATGCGAGAGTATGCCGAATCGGAGCCTAGAACTTCGGAGAGAATCCGCGATTCTGCGCATCCGGCAGGCTTTTGGCAAATCTACCACGCGCAGGATTCGCAAAGTTCCATCTGGCTCAGATGAATTGTGTACGGACAGATTCTTTAATAGACAATTCGTGCACGGCTGCTAATTGACTTGGATTGTTTATATGCATGCACGCGTGGGCAAGCTATGAGACTCTCCTTTATTCGTATTCAATACAATGTCACGCGCCAGGGTTTATTGTTGTCTGGCTTGAAAT
This sequence comes from Mesaphorura yosii, assembly GCA_009869945.1. Taxonomy (NCBI): domain Eukaryota; kingdom Metazoa; phylum Arthropoda; class Collembola; order Poduromorpha; family Tullbergiidae; genus Mesaphorura; species Mesaphorura yosii. The sequence continues at coordinate 251,826 of WIXG01000061.1, read as the reverse complement.
TTCGTACGTCCTGTAATGCAAAATAATACGAAATTCATTGGGCGCAAGTCGATGCCAAAGTTAAACACTTGCTGCTTCTCGTGGAGGTAGCATTTTATTCGTTTTCACACCAGCAAGTTGCGGGTTGGAGTGCATGGCGGAATTGACTCAGATTTAGCCATTTATGCCCTGCATGCTTAATAAAAATGCCATGAGCTGTGGACCCGAATAAAATCGCTTAAATTGATACACTTTTCAATTTACGATGCTTAAAGCCGTAGCTCTGAGCACACTTGATGGTAGCCTGGCGATGCGTGGCAGTGCAGATGCGAAATGTCAGTGCACCTCAGCTCGGCGGTCGGTCTCGATCCAATTTATTGTCCATGACATGATCATGTACGCAAAGGATTAGCTTTTACAGTTCACGTCTGAGAACGCTGCCGCTTTAAATGTCATGTACACACAATAAATTATGACACACAAATGAAAGCTCATCACATCACTTCCTTTTATGGAGCACGGACGGGCTCGGGCTGGTGTAATGCACTGCACCCAAGCCTGATGATATTCTTGCTGACAATTTGTTTAGCACCTCACTTGATCTTTCCTAAAAGAATTTGTTTTATTGGCATTTGTTAGCAGGTGAGACTACTGCACGGAAAAAGCCACTAACTTTTTGTGATCTTTTACAAGAAAAGGATTGCGAGGCCCGCTCCAAATTTTGAACATGCACAGTTTTAGGATTTCCAAAGTTAAAAAATATTGGGTTTCACTTTGTTCAGTATTGTATAATTATTGCGTGATAACCGTAATTTGTAATTAGTATTAGCATAGCTTGTGATCTAAGAACTTCAGAATGTAACCTTTCCGTGTGCCACTGGATAAGTATTTTTAACGAGTTTTAGTCGAGAGAATCGCATCAAAATGGTCACGTCAAAAGATTTACTACTTAATCAAGAACTACTGGCAAAGGTTCAGGAACCTCAGAAGCCGCTATTTATTCTAAACTGGTTGAATCATTTAAATCTGCAAGTTACATCGATTTCAAGAGTAAGACAAGACGCACAAAACTTGGTTCATAAGACCTACCATTTCTTTGAGATTGTCATCCAATATAGCCAATGTTTTTCTGTTTGCCTAGAATGAAATTAAGTTATGTCAGTCACAACTGATCGACCAACTATTTGAGATTATCCAAAGTGGACCTGGACCCGCAACAAGGAGTCTTATCGCCTCGAGTTTAGCGACTATTTTCTCGATTGGTGATACCCTCACGCTGTTTGACACGGTGAATAAGTTCAATGACATGCTGAAGGCAAGAGATGATTCGCCAACCTCGACTGCTGTGAAATTGTACGTTTAGTTATTAACGGTCATAGAGTGATAGGTCATGGGCCGTTCTAAATTCACTTCTTCTTCAGAGCCGCAATGACGTGCCTTGCTGAAATGTATTCAAAACTAGGACGGATGATGGGCAGATCTTACGAAGAAACAGTGCAGATTTTGAATAAATCGTTTCGCAACATGGAGTCTCAGTTGAGGATTGAAACGATGGTTGTTTGCGAAAAGGTGACAAGCATTTACAAGAATAAGCAGCTAATCTTAAATTGAGGAGTTGTGAATGTCAAAATTATCGAAATTCCATGTTGCAGATATGCTCTGGCATGGATAGTGCAGCGTCTACTTCTCACAAGGAAATGTACAAACTTGCGAGATGTTGCATAACAGACCGGGTTATGGCAGTGAGAATAGCAGCCGCCAAATGCTTAATGCAAATGATGAATTCTGCAGCCTTCATTTACACGACTGAATTGGACAGTTTCACAACGCTTTGCTTTCGCGGATTTGATGGAGCTGATTACGATGCTCGCATTGTTATTGCTGGATTGTTGGGGTACACAATTTCATGCACGCAATCACCACCAAATCTCAAGAACAGAAACACTCTAAGTACGATTTCTACTTAATTCGTGTTTTTGGTCACTACTGTAAATAACCCCGCAATTTTTTTTATAATTTCAGTGATGCAGGCAAAGAATGGAGTGATGCCGGCAAGGCAGATGAGCTTAGAAGAATCCTTAAATATTTTAATGTCAGGGTTTTTGAAAAATGGAAAGGCTAATCGCGAAGTTCGAGTTGGAATTACACACGTAATGGATTTTCCACCTGAAGTGTTTACAAGAATTCGGTTGCTCGCATTATAATAACCTATTTAACATTTAGGCATACATAAGCTTCATAGAGACGATGGGGCCTATCTGGCTGGAAAGACATTTAGAAGTATTCACCTCTCATGTGCTAGATTTAGTAGGTAAGTCCTAGCCTCTATACCTATGAGGACTGTGATTCCATTGCCATTGTACAATTGAGGGATCTCGATCTGATGACTTTCTGGTAAATTCCAGCGAATCCGAAAGCAGCCACATCCCATGTCGATTGCGTTTATTCGAGAAAATGCGTCAGTTTCATCCTCCGTCGGACATTTGGTCGCCTTCTGAGTGAGAAAGCGCAGTTTTCAGCAGTGAAATGTCTTGCAGCTGTAATCATTAAACAGATGAATTCCATCGGTTAGTCTAAAATGAAGAATTAGTCTTATCATTAGAATTTATGAGATATTTTTCTTACTTGAACCATGTTCCAGATTTTGACCCGGAAAACGCCAAAGAATGCAACCAAGAAATCATTTTTAACCAGCATCTGTTAGTTTGCGTTTTACACGAGCTGGCTGCGTTGTTTCTAAACCTGAACACATCAATTCATCATTTTATTACGGATCCTACGTCAAAAATCCTGGATGGAATTTTCAGCGTACTTGTACATCCCTGCCCATCGACAAGGCTTGCAGGCGCGTGGACTTTGAGATGTTTGTGTGTTGCGTGTCCCTCGGAGGCGCACAAGTCAATTGAAAGATGCCTCACTGCATTCGAGTTGTTCAAAAGTTCACCAGAGGCGATCGCTGGCTACAGCGCCGCACTGGCGGCAATTCTTGGCGCTGTACGTCGAATGCCTTTAGGAGTGCCTTACGCCACGGGGAAGGTACGTACGGCATACAAAACATTTCACTTTGTCAATTTCAAGACAAGTTCAAGTTCAAGTTACTGAACATTTTGACTTTACCACAGATCGTGTTTAATACGGCCGAGGAGTTACTTCGGAGTGCAAGCCAGAACAGTCGACTTTCGTTACAGAAGTCTGCTGCTGGGTGGCATTTGATTGGATCCATCATGACGCTTGGTAAGTTTTAATCAAGTAATTCAATCTGCTAATTCCGTTAACAATGACGAGATAACGGTTGGAAATAGGAAACAACGTGGTGAGAGCTCTCCTCCCAAGAATGTCACTATTGTGGAGAAATTCATTCCCGAAATCGGCGAAAGAACTTGAGTCTGAAAAGGCGCGAGGAGACGCGTTTACGTGGCAGGTACATTTTCACACACGCGTACATCATGATACAATGTGATGATTGAAACTTCCGCTTAAAGGTTACCCTGGAAGGTAGGGCAGGCGCTTTGTCTGCTATTCACAGTTTTCTGCTTCATTGCCCGGATTTGGTTAATGATGAAGTTATTTCAAAGCTCTTGGTTCCTATTGAGTCGGCCCTTGCAATGATGACGAAGTAAGTATACGCTGTCAAGCTTTCTAGACTCCGAGCTCTAGACTTCGATTGGTACTTGGTACAAACAATTTATTCATTTTAGCCTAACTGCGACATTGAAGACGTATGGACAGCAATTGAAATCGTCGGCCGCCCTACTCCGTTTCCGCCTGTACAAAACTATAGGATTAATTCAACCATCTTATTTTGAACGTAAGTAAGAAATTCCCAACTGTAATGCCCCCATTATTCCACATGTGAAATTGCAGGTTCCTACACTCACATGCTGAGATTCGTGATTTGGGAGTTAACTTTGAATGAGAACGCTGCCAACACCACCACGTCATTATTCACCAGAGTGTGCCAATCCGCTTCAATTTTTAATCCCATCTTGAGTGATCATGCGTTTGTAGAGGAACAGGTAAGAAATGGGAACTTCAAGCTTTTTGAACATTGTTTTACCCTTTTCGAACTATTTTATTACAGCTTCAACTTATTGGTGCTGCTGGATCTGGTGCTATCGAACATGACCCTTGCAGCTTGTTCATTAATTGTCCTGAGGTAAACCATTCTCGTTCAGTTTCTTTGACGCTGCAAACTGAATTTTCAATTTGTCTGATCCAGGGATCGAGTTCCCCAAGCCCACTTCCACTCAGTATTGCAGTAATTGATGCTTCAATCGAATTGTTCGCAAAGCTATACCCACACATCTCTACCAAGCATAGAGCTCAATTAATCGAACACTTCGTAGACTGCCTAAAAGTTAACAAGTACGCAAGAAAAGACGCTGTTCTCATCAACATATTTTGTGCAATCTTAAGCGCTCTGAAGTGCCTGAGGAGACTTAACACAAGTAGTCAAGACTTGTTTGACAAAGACTTGAAGCGCGTCGAGCCGGAGGAACTTAAGAACCTTTGTCAGCAATTAGTTATTGTATGCTCTCGAAACTTTCCTTACTCTGCACAGAAATGCCATGAATTTTACATTAATTTGTCTTGTTCAGATGCACTTGGGCCACACCAACACAAGTATTAGATGTGCGGCAGCTGAAGTATTAGGTCGCATAATCCAAGCGGTAGGCGAAAGTAAATATACGTCAGAAATGGCTCAGCATTGCACTGATAAGCTAAAAATGTCCAAAGAGGCTGGCACCAGAACAGGTAGGTACAAAAATTCATTTCATATTCTTTCTGACTCATTCTGATTCATACTTTGGTCTTGAATAATTTAGGATACGCACTTGCTCTGGGGAACATTCACAAATATTTGGGAGGCATGGACTCATCCAGGCATCAGCATGCTAGTGTGTCAGTTCTAATTAATTTGGCTCAGGACGGTGCCTCTCCGGAAACACAGGTGAATGGCTTTCGAACGTTAACTAGTGTTAAAATTGAAGTACTGAAACGTATAACTTAACTGTTCGTTGCCTTTCTAGACTTGGTCGCTGCACTCACTTGCGCTGATTGCGGACACAGGCGGACCTTTATTTCGTCCATATGTGGAGCCAACGCTCTCGCTCCTTATGAAATTAATCATGATGGTTCATATATCGGCAGTTGAGCTACGTCAGGCAGCTGGAAAAATGATGGCTTCCCTAATCACTGGTGTCGGACCTGAATTACAAGGTAAAAATGCTCGTCAATTTTGTCAAGGTTCTCAGGTTCCTGTCTGTTTAATATTGCTTACATCGGACTAAATATCTTTTCAGTTGGAGGCGACAAAGAAGTCGAGAGAATCAGGAAACTATTCAACGCAGGCTACGCCATTTTGTCCCGAGAAGAAGAGCACTTTCTCGTTCAAAGCGAAGCTGTAACTTGTTTTCAGAGGTTGCATCTCTTCGGAGGAAACATCAAGTTCGAAATGATTGTTCCGGTCTTGTATCGCTCGCTCACATGCCAAAATTTGACTTTGAGAAGAACCGCAGTTGACTGCTTTCGCCAGCTCAGTCAAAGAGACGCAGATTTGGTCTGCAAACACGTCAGCAAGTTGCTTGAAAAGGAGGAGGACAACAGTTGGGCCGAGTACGGCTTGAGTGGGGCACTTTTTATTATGATGGACAGAGAGTGTGATGAGGTCCTCCTGAAGGGAATTAAGGATACATTGACAAGTGTGCTGCTCACAGTCATCCAAGATTATGGTCTTCTTCAATCCTCAATTTCACTATGTAAAACAATTCTAACCGCCGGTGAGAAAATTAGTGAAGTCGACTTTAATCTACTTACCTTTGAAGGATATTTCAAATTATTTACACTTGCAGATACGGGTACTTCGGACAATTCGAATGAGGACGCAACGGATGACTTTGAGGATGATGACGTTGGCGAGTTCAAAATTGGGAATGAAGAAGCAACAGCTGCAGCAAATGCCAAGTACAATTCGAGATGGATGTCGAGAGTCTTTGCAGCTGAATGTGTCCGCAAGATATTAATCACGTCACCCTTTATCACGAACCAGACCGGGAGGGAGTTAGTTAGACACTTGTCCGACCTTATTCGAATGTCCTTTATGGGAGCGACAAGTAATTCAGACCCGCTTCGTTTGGAAGGGTTGCTCAATTTAGAAACAGTCATTGAGAAGTTTGCCAACTTGGAGGACCCAGAGTTTCCTGGCACATCTATCCTAGAACAATTCCAGGCCCAGGTAAACTCGATAATGAATTGGTAACGTCTGAGTTCCCGACAAAACGATTTAATTTGTTTGTGTTTGCAGGTTAGCTCGGCTTTACGTCCTGCGTTTTCTGTTGAGACGGATCCCTACGTGAGAGCTACTGCGTGTCGCGTATGCAGTGCGTGGATTTGTGGAAACAGCCGTGGCGGAGAAGATTTGAGAAGAGTGCACACGCTCATGGTCTCCGCTCTTGAAAATATTAAAGCCAAACCGACTTTACCAGACTACAATGAAAAGGCGAACACGTTGGAAAAGCTGGCAGTTCTCAAAGCATGGGCCAAAGTCTTCATTACAGCAGTGAAGAATGGTTTAAGAAATGGAGAGAGCTTAGGCGAAATCTTGAAGCTCGGAGTGAAAACCAAGAACCATTTGCTGGAACTTGTGAAACCTGAAATTGCTCGTTTGTCCCCGCTTTGGCTGTCAGCATTGAAGGATAGGGCTCTGATAGAGCTTCCAGCTGAATACGCATCTCAGGTCCCACGAGAAGGTGGTGCCTTCTTCTCCAACGAAACTAAAGATCTAGTGCAGCCATTCTTCAACGACGCGTGGCCACCTATTTTGATGGCGTCGTCGTTATGTGTCTCCACGTTGCCAGATTTAGTTGTGAAGGCTGAAGAGCTGGGAAATTCGGAGCAAAGGGATCAAGCGCGAAGCGATCGCTTTTATTTGGTGTTTGGTAAGATTCTCCTTCTATAGTGAGCAACTTCCGGTTAAGTTTGGTACAATACGTCAATGGTTAATCTACGCAGGTTTAAGTATGGAGGCGTTATGTAAACCAACTTTCTCAGAACACATGGAGTCCGTCGAAATGTATTTGACTAGTCTTTGGGCTTTGTTCAGTTCAGAGTGGCCGCGAGCAATAGTATGCAAGGAGCAAGTTCTTGCAATTGAGTTGTGTTCAGTGCTTCACAGGTACTTGGACGGATTGACTTAAACATCTTCAGTATACGTTTTGTGCTAACTCATGTGCATGCTTTTCTTTTTTAGGCAATTAGTCACTAGAGCCGACATCAAAATTCAAACTGTTGTGATGCAAATTCTCAAGCTGTTGGTTGATGGCATGAGTGACAGCTACAACAAAATCTCTCGGGATCAAGAAACCAAAGAAGGTGATAGTGAAGAAGGTGAAACCAACCAGGAACTTGTACCTGGTAAATCTGTCGTGCTGTCAATACTCGAGGTGGTCTTTTGCTTGCTGATGCAAAAGATTCCGACTCTCAATTCCAATGTCTCGGGATTTCTGTTAAGTCAAACGGGAACAGACTCAGAGAATGACGCATTAATAGCTGACGCAATCACTTGTCTCCAAGTTGTTTTGGATATTTCTACTGACAAAGGTAAGGTTGGCTCTATTTGGTTAGTTTGAATTGCATGCGTTAATACTGTGTTCTCTCTTTAGCTGCATCGGACGTCCAGCCTACCATTTTGTACCTTGCCACCTGTGCAATGAGTGAAAATCCCGGAACCCTGACAAGTGCTGCGATACTGGACTGCTTTCGGAAAGTATTGAGGCACAGGCTGAAGGACAATTCCAACTGGGAGAAATATATTCTGAGCACTTTAGTCAAATTGCTGGATTTGACCAAAACTGGTATGTTAAATTGTGACATGTTATTCATTTGAATTTTGTTGTAAGTTCATGTTTAATTTCAGCCGAAAGCGATCACGAAAGCTCGGGAAGTGGAATAAATCAGTTGCAACTTCTGCAGGCAATTTCCGTCTTCTTGAGAGAATCACCGCCTTCTTTGATCAAGCTTCCCAACATTATCTACCCGTCCATAAACCTTTACCAACAAGCCCTGAAGAGTGACAATGAAGTCGTTCGCGTAAAATCGATGAGTATTGTGGCTGAAATGTTCGAAAAAGCAGACATATCAGTTTCAACACCATTCATACATGCCTTGGCTCCTGGAATACTGTTATTCCTCAATTCAGACGAGACAAGGAACGTCCAGAACAAGTCAAGACTAGAACTCATACTTGAAGCCATCAAAGCGATTCAAATCTTACTGCAGATTGTCGACAATTCTGAGAAACGTAAGTGATCAACTAGCTGGCAAATATATAATGACGCGGGTAGTTTTTAATTTTGGAGTCCTAACCCTTCTGTCGACCTGATGAACTTGTTTCCATTTTTAATGCTACGTTCACGTTGATAGGATCTGTAGCAAAAGGTTAGAGGAATTGCCTTTCTCCTTGCATTTTAGTTCACTTCTTTCTTGCATTTCTTTCAGGAATTCAGATGCTCATGCTGATTGTACCTGTCTTAATTAAGTTTCTCCTGGACCCATCGGCTTTCAATACAGCTGACGCGTATAAGAAGCTGTTGCATGAAGTCAGCCTGCACAAGTTAATGAAAATTGGACCACAATATCCGCAGGTACAATTAACTAGACATAACTGATGTCAAGTTCGTGTTATAATTTGCTTTCTTATTTGAACCTTAGGAATTCCGCAGACTGATGGGTAGCAGTGTCGAAATGCGAAACAAACTGGAAACAGCTATCAAGTATTCACGAAGTAATAACAAGCAGACTGAATCAAACGGACAACCCAGTTTATCAAACCTCTCCTCGCTCCCTGCGAGTGGGCCCGGATCGATCATTTTAAAGACTGATTTTAGTAATTTTACAAAGTAGTAAAGTAGAAGTAATCCAGATATCTAATTTATAGCCAGAAGTAATGCTACGGCATTAATTTAATAGTATTTTAGTTCTGCAGTTTAAGAATGGTTCAGAGAATAAAATCAAAAGATTAACCCGAACGAGTCCAATTAGCCGAAGTTCTTTGTTTCTTTCACAAAATCCTTCCATGTGCTAACCGAAATTCAAAGGCGCAAAAGTAAAGATTTGAAGTATCAAAGGCGCAAAAGTAAAGATTTGAAGTATCAAAGGCTTTGGTAATGTCGATTTCGCACAATATCAGTACGACCCTTGTAACAACTTTAACTTTCCTTTGGCATCTTTTACGTTATTCGCGTTTTCATTGAGCCTATGTTCGGTTGATCTTCAGTAGTAAAGTGTCAAGCTAATCCAGAATTCTGCTAATGACGAAGTCGCAATGAAAAAGAGTGTCCAAGAGTGTTGGATTTGACAGAACGTCGTGAACTCCGGCAGGCTTCATCTGATTGTAAATGGGTCCTCCAAAATTAAGTACGTGCTTGTATAGAAAAGGCGATCACATGTTCTTCCTGATGATATCATGTTTCACACTTTCAGTCTACACAAAACGCTGAGCACGATGGATTAGGCGAGCTGTGATCCTTGGGTTTGGGCATGGAAAATTTCAACGAAGGCGATAGCGCAGGTTGCACTTCGAAAGTCCGTTGTGACAGATCAGTGGAGGTTTATCAACAAAATGCAGTCGACGCAACAAGAGAATTTGACTTCGAACGGTTTGCCTTGTACCTGCAATTGCGAAATGAAGCGGAGCGCAAACGGAGACTCCATTCGGTACAGCTTGGCGAGCAAGTTACGTCCATGACGGATTTTACCCATGATGTTCTGGCCGATGAACTTTTCAGCATCTACGGTCCAATGGACAGGAGCACGGAAAAGTTCCAGAAGATCCTGAACGTTTACAGGGACCAGAGACTGGAAGAGATCGCTGAATGGATCGCAGAGGAGAAGGATATTGAGATCGATAAATCTTTATGTGATGATCTCGTTGCTTCGTCGGAGCCGGAGTTGACTACTTTCTCAAGAGAAGAAGTCGAGATGTTTCAGCAAGTCCGCCAAGGTGCTGCAAGTGGTTATGAAAGATTTATACTTCCAAGACAATTGACCAAAGACATTTCATGCTGCCGAAGCTTTGCTGCAACTGCAATAAATCTTGCCGAGTTCGATCCTCAGGTACAATTGCCGCAACAATGTGCTCCTCCAACAAGTGCTTCTAGCAAGGGTAACATTGATGAACTCTTAGCTTCAGCATTACAAGAACTAACGTACAAAGCGCCGGCCGGCATTACTCCAACTGAACTCAGCGTAGTTTTCCAGCAAATGAAGAAAAAGAATAGACTACGAGTGTCACCAAATCATCATGAAGTAGGATTTGCAGATTTTCTTCTCGATCAGCGGCATGCACTTTGGCCGCAACAATGCAACATGGAAGCCCACGCTCGTGCTCTTATTTATCCCACATACTTGGAGGGTCTGATTTCAACTCCAATGGAAATATTTTGGAGGATATTACATCAGTTAAAAGCTATATTATCGCTGTCGTCTGGAGTCATAAAAGTGAAGGAGGCCATCAGTTTGTACGATCAGTTGTTTTGTTTCAAGTTGAATGACGACAAGCTGAAACTTTGGGGTTTCAACACAGGTGATGATTTTGTACAATTTTTGTTCAATCACTGGCATCATCCAAGAATCAAGTGTGTTCTAAGTACCGAGCTCCATTTGGTAAACAATGATCTTTACCTGCTCCACTGCAAAGAGAGTTCGAGTAAACTCATTCAAACTCGCGTCCTTCGCAAAGTCAATGAATCTGGTTCAGAAGATACGGCTGAAGCGGAAATGGCTTCATCGAAGAAGATTTCGAAAAGTGTCCCCGCACCTGCAGCACGAATTCCATCGGATTGTGTTACGGATTGCAAACAATTCGATCACGAAATGTTTGGTGTCAAGAAAGGACGTGAGACGAGGTGCAAGCTTTCGTGCTATTTCAACCCATGTCTCTTCTATGTGAACCTCTCCTGTCAGGTTCTTCCACTGGAGACATTCCAGGTGGCCTTAAGGTAATTGTTTCTGAAACGTTTGAAGCAGATAGTAGATAGGCTTTCAGTGAATCAATGCTATTTCTAATAGGAAACAATACGAATTGGAGAAGAGTCAACGTTTACATGTCACGAACCCACAACTTCTAAGAAACGGCTTGCCACTTGTGGTTTGGGATGTCAAAGATCAAGAATTTTACAGAGCATCGTTTGAGGAAGAAGTGGAACCAAACCTTTATAAGGTAGATTCTCATTTACCCTTTGTCAGGGCCTATTTGCCCAATTAATTTTGTTGATCCGAGCTGACAGAATAAACCAGTCAATCAATCTTTTTTCCATTTCAGCTCCGATCGTTGGACTTTGGATACGTTCTGCATACAGGACTTGAGAATATTTCGTTCTTGTTGGAATCGATGGCCCGCAAGCTACCTGGGCAAGCAATTCCGTGCCAACTTTACAAAGTACTTGAAAGCTCAAGTTGGGGAGGAGCGGTCGGGGAATACTGCCGAGATTTACTTGAGAACGCAGACTGGATTACCGTGTCGTTCAAGGAGCGACATGTCAACACTCAGGTTGTCATTATTTCTTCCAGGGTACGTGTAACTTGAATACTTAACTGAAGTACTAATTTCGTAGGGTCGGAAGGTCTATCTTGTTCGAGCGACGGTAGCGAGCAAGGAGAAAACGTTGGACGTTGGGGACGAAGTCAAATCATTCATGAAAGATTCAACGAGCACAGAAGCGAATACACAGTTGCAAGCCAGAATTTCTACTGCCACTGCCGTACGTACGGCCTTTCCACCAGATGACATCTCGATAATGCCGAATCATAATGACTCCTCGCAGCCACAGTACAGTCAACAACGTCAACAAGCTTCTTCAACACGAGTAACCACCTCCAACCCAGCCAACCCTGCTAGGTTTCGTTGGAAGCCTCCTGCACCTGTAAACTGTTCGAAGAGGGCAACAGCGACAGCGCAAGTTCCGTATGATCAGGTTGAGGCTCGTTCAATTAACGTTGCTAAAGTTGTGCCTCCACTTTCGCATGGAGCACCTGGGTCAAGTGCATCGTTCTCACGTGGTGGGTCATTAAAATCGTGGGCTCAAGTAACTGAAACAAAGTCTAAGATGAACCACCGACCAAGAGATCGTAATGAACTGGACTTTCCACCACTCTGAACACTGATTTTAAATGCAAATGCATACGACAATACAAATATGTGCGAATGTCAAATGTACAAAGTTTATTTAATTTTATAAAACCTTTCATACTATGACAGCATAATCTCAGTCATAATAAACATTTTACGAACATGATACGTGTGAGTGACGTTAATTATTTCCGTTTTTAACTTTCACCTGAGCTTCTACTTTCATTCCGGCTTCAACCTTCACTTCATTTGGAGGACTCGGTGGAGACTGGACGACTGACACTGCATCTTTTACCGCATGGTAAATAATGTTTTTGATTTGCAGCTTGTCCTCGTGATTTGTGTGCGTATCCGACAGATTGCGAAATTCTTCTGTAAGGCTGAAACAGTGGCTTACATTTTCTGGGGAGACGAAATCTTCCGCAATTTTGATGCAATTTTGCAAATTGCGAACCTGCGAGTTGTAATTCGGTACTGTATTTAAATTCCAGATAGAGTATTGGGTTCAATTTTTAAGTTTACCTGATGTGGGGCTCCGGCAGGAATGAACACCGCATCTCCCATGCACTGAATGATCGGATACCCGACCACGTTATAGTCGGCCTTCAGTCTTTGCCTTAATGTTTTGTCCAAATAGCAGCATTGATCATGAATTGGGTCATGATTTGGCTTTGGAGGGATTCCGCGCTCCAAAAGAACCTAAGTACAAGTACAACGATTGATTTTATTTTTACCTGGTTCAACCAAGATTATGTCTACCATGAGACAACTTTCATTACTTTATTGATAAGATCGCGAATCTTGTCTGCGTCCCTGGCGTCATAAATATGCCATAGTGCGCCTGGCAACTCCTTTGCCTCTTTTACTCTTTCCAAAGTGAAAATGTCACAGTCAGACTCAAGAATCGCCTGTTCCACACCTAAGAAATCAGGAATGATTTTCAATAACATGAGCATTCAAAATGTTAAGCCTTTCCATGTGCCATGTGTTCCCACGTTTTCACTTGCCATTGTTATGAGATTCGAGATCTTCGTCAGGGACGCCCACGTAGACCATTAAGTTCACAGCATCGGAAATGTCCAAATGTAAATTTGTTGTTCCTTTTTCCAAGTGAGTCCCTGATCCATATGCGATGTACATTTTTGGGCCAAGATCCGGTGGAACGAACTCCTTTGGGAGGCGGGCTGCCAAGTTCAATCTCCCATTTCTCTGTGTGTACTCCTTTAAGGGCAGGGCACCCATCAAATCCCAAAATCGTGACGGGAGGATGCGCTAAAAAGCAAAATGAGTCCATTAAGCGTCTGTAAAATTCGTCAAGATTAAACTGTTCGCTGTACCTGAAAATCATCTGCAGGTGGCCAGTCCTTTAATTTCAGCAGCATGAGATTCCCTTCAGTGTCTCGAAGTCTTTTCGAGATACATTCAAATCCATTCCAAAACACTTTCATTGGTTGATTGCAAACCAGTTTACCGGTGACACAATTCACAAGATCATTTTTCTGCTCGCCAAAATCTTCACAAAATGACTGGGGACTCCACAAAGTTCCACTCAGCTGCTTGGAAACATTTGAGACAATAACCGGTTGACCTCGTCTCCAGACTTCTTGAAAAATATGGAAATTCCCCTCGCACTTGGGATCCAGGAGGCGTAGTAACTTCCCATTGCAGAGCCAAGAATGAGGCACTCCAGGAAACTGAACACTAGACTGGCCAAACGATGAGATCAATGGTGGCAGTCTCTTTAACGGTATTTGCTGTCCATGGAACTGCATGGGCACGTAGTTGAAAGCCAACTTCTTGTCTTCAAGTTCGGTAGATTGAAACTGACTTGGATGGCGACCAAGCTGTTGACCGCTTGCGCTGTCAAAGGTTGGCAGTGTTGGATTTTCTTCAATCTTGATCTTAACAGGAGATGGCTTGGATTCTTCTTGCTCAGTCTTCTGTCGTTTCAAAAATTCCTTAAGTATCCTTGTCGCTTCATCCTCATCCTCGTCATCATCATCGGAACTCTGATCAAAGCATGCAGTTATTTATTAAAAGGCAGAAAAGACTCAAAAGTACTTTCTCAGCTCGAGCGCTTAAGTAGAAATCAGGGAGTAAAAGATCTACATCGATAGATATTTTCAGGGTTGGATCTCAATTCATCATAATAATCAATAAAGTCGTTCTAAATCTGTTTTAGGAAATTCCTTACATCATACGGTCGCTTGAATGCAGGAAGCGATACATTCGGTGCTGAATTTGGTACTGGAGGATGATTAGGAGTTTGATAGCCAACAGCAAGAGTCATAAATTGGTTGTGTGCATAATTTTTGACTACCCTCTTCCGTCCTTCTTCGCAGCAAAACTGCTGAAATCCCAAGTTTTCTCTGATGTCGTGAATTATGGTAATAAAATCAGTCAAAACATTTTTTGGTAGAATTTGAGTTAGCATCATTTTTTCCAACTCATGGGATCTTCGATTCGAACACTAAAAGTAAAATTTATTGTTACTAATTAGCTACCAGCATAATTTTACAAGACACAAAGAAGGAATAAATACCTGAAACCAGTTGTACTCGTCACGACCAGCCTCCCTGTCATCAAGCTTATTCACCTAGAAAAGGATTTTAAGATTACGTTAATATTTGTTATTTAATTTAGAGGTTAGGTTTGGATTGGATCTTACCTTGATGCCATTCTGTCGCGCCTTGTAACATGAAATACAAACAACAAATCCACATTTGGGGCCTACCACAAACCAAAATCCAAAAACACGATAATTAATAGCCACACGTTCTGGAATAAAGTATTCGGACTATTCGGGAAATTCTGGCATTTACTTATTTTATATAAAAAACTTACACGTGCAATGATAGTTAAATAATGTTGTCTCGCACGTATCGCATATCTCCCTCACGTTTTCAATCGGACGTCTCCAGGCGACACCAATGTCATTGACTTTCTCCACGTTAATACGTTTCTCTGCGCCGGCATTTGCCAACTCTGTATCTGTCTCCCTCTTAGCCTTAATGTCTTCAAAATATTTCAAGGCATCCTGTTCTTGCTGCAAGAGTTCACAAAATTGGTCACCGAGTTGGTCAATTAGAAACTTCGCCATGTCCGGGTCCAAGTCCGTAGGTTTGTCCTGGGAGGATGGCAGCCACACTTTCAAATCTTCCTGTCATCAATAGTGGCGTCATATTGGAGGCGTCCAACCAAATATGTCTTAAATGAATTCTTTCAATGGCAATACCTCAGTAGGATCTTCCACTGGATTGGGAAACCCGGCGCCTCCGAGCAACTTACGCGTAGCATAGAAAAGTTTTCTAAAAGCATAGAACCGACATCGGTCTTTCCTTCGCGGGTCCAGTGGGGCCTCTTTACATTCTCTGCATCTACTAAGCCTTGGGTTGGAAATGCAATTTAGGCTGGCTGGGCACGCCGAATCTTGCAAAAAACTCTCGCGAGTTGATTTCAACTCGCTGATAGGTCTGTTTGAAAATTTGTTCCGTCGCTGTTTATTTTTTCGAGGGACAGCATACATGACAGACGATTTCTTTCGCAGTTTCTTCGTTTCAGGGGTCGAATTTTCCTCGTCCTCACTGCCACTTCCGGATGCATCTGAAGAGCTCTCAGCTTGTTCAACTGAATCATTAGACTGTTGCCCTCGAACTCCAACTTCCTCGTTGCTATTTGCATCGTTTAGGGATCTTGAAATAGAACACCGGTCAGCATTATCTTTGCTCTGTTGATCTTCCTTAGGAGCTTCCGTGTCGGCAACGGAAGCAGGTTTCTTGTTAATATCCATCGTTCTTCGTTCAAATGGGTGCTCTAACTTGGGAAGAGTGCTGCGGGTACAAAAACAAATTCTGGTAGGAGATCACAAGTTGGAAGTAAACAATACCCTTCTAAAGCATGTGAAAGCGACTAACCTCAAGATCAGTCTGCACGCATTCCGTGAATTATTAAAGAATGTTCACTGAATAACTCGACAAATTAACACTACACTGAACAGTCACTGCTTTATTCTGCAAATTACGAAATCTGAGTATTCAATTTTTACGAAACCAAGAACCAAGATGAATTTCGTGGACAATGGACGGTCCGTAGCAGCGTTGCGAAACACTTGAACTCTCCGCTCGAAAGTAAAAAGCAGGCAAAATTTTCCATTCCAATCTCAGGAGCTTGTCTCATCATTTCATGGCTACTTGTCATTAAAACACGATTCGTTCGATAATTTTGATTTATTCATTAATTTGCTTGATTTTGTTCTGTTTGCTGTTTGTTAGTCCAATGAGTTTTCTTAACTGATTCAAGTTTTCGATTTTTAAGAAGATTCTGATAGGCTCATGATCTTAGTCTTAGTTACTTTCCTCATTTTTCAGCACATCACACTAGCATTATTTGTTGACGTGCTTCGCAATTCCTGAGACGTCATCCCGAACGCCTCAAAAATTTCGCGACTCGAGCATTAACGATACGTATTCAACTAACTTAGAGCTTGACAATAAATTGCATAACGTATTGACATAATTATCATTGGTTTCACTTGTAAGAAAAACTAACGATTCTGTAAAAGTCTTGTGTTGTTACGTTTTGCACACAAATTCTTATGTTTACACTGTCATCTATTATAACACTATCATTAGCTAAGTTAAGATTAGGTGGTGTGCCGTAGCCTATGGGGCAGGTTACCTGTATTTACAACTTTGTACAAGAATGCTCTGACCTATCCTGAACTAATAGGTTCTAATCTAATCTAGGGCGATATTAAAAACGTCATTTCTCCTAGAACTTGAACTATAATCAGTAAAAACTACTTGTGTCTAAACTAAGCTAAACTAAAGCTATAAGTAAACTGTTTGAAATTCATCACTCATATCACTCATATGTATAGTCTATTCTCTAAAATGCACTTAGAGTAGAAAATTCTACCGACCTGAAATAACTAAACTGTAACCAAGCCGTGTCCCGTCTCATGAGGAAAGTCAGTTACGTTACCCGTCTGTTAACAATTGCGACTGTGGTATTATTGCCTGAAAGATTTGAATATAATCGGTTATTAATGATAAATATTAAAGTGGCAACTCACAATAATGAATTACACTTTAAGTGATAAAAGGCTAAACTATTTACAACTTTACAATTAAGTAGATCCTTAGCTTAGAACGCGCAAAAATATTTAGGCTAATTTATGGTAACATAACCATAATGCCGATATTATCTTAGAGGCAGGCTTCTAGGCCGCGCTAATACTTGTCAACAACTGCTGATATAAACGTGAAAAATGTTCAGTAGCATTTTATCCGGACTTGGTACGGTAGAAATTGTGAGGCTCAAACTACGAATAACATCCAGTTGATCATTATGTTGCAGATATTTAACGATGTATGGAAGCGTTGTGTTGCAATTTGCAGTTTCAATTTGGGGAAATCGTGCTTATTCTATTTACACTCAATCAAGTTGTACTTGTGAAAGTAGGGTCAATTAATTAAACCTTTGCCACAACCTAAATAACAAGTAGCAAAACTTAACTAGTAATTAAGTGCAAACATTAATTAGTTCCTTCGCGTCCTTTTCCTCTGTGGGGCTCCTGCCTCGTCGATTTCTTTTCCGTTTCCATTTCCATTCTTTCCATTTGTTTTCTTCGGATGCGCCTGTTCCGGCTCGTTGGAGTTGGGCGATTGTTCGTTGTTTATATCACGAACAGGAGGATATAACCTGTCAGATGATATTAAAATGCAATAATTGTAGAACAAACACAATTCAGCCAAAATCTAGCTGTTGCTTGATTTCTCAACATACCTTAGTACACTGGTGTATTCTGATGGATGCATAAAGTCTAATGAAAGAGGCGTAATGAAGAAAAATTGGGCTTCTCGTTGATTCTTTGTGTGTCCAGTAATAATGTTCTGGCTAGCTTTCCTATTGAATGGGTCCATGAAAACGTCAAATTCGTCGAGGACAAAAAATGGCGCCTCCATTGTCTGCCACAATGATATCATGAAACAAATCGTAGCAAACGATCGTTCTCCACCAGATAATGCTGATGTGAAATCCTTAATTCCTCTCCTGCAAACAATTATATCGTTAATTTCTACAAAACTGTCGTTGATCCTTGCAAATCGCATACCAGTTTTTGCTTACCTGTTCACAGTTTTTAAGTCGCCCAAAGTGGTCTTATTGAAATTGCTCATTGCTCGGGCCTCGGACAAGTTGTCACGGCTCACGAAGTACACGAGAGTTCTGTCGTTGTGATCGATTACCAGCGATCCCTGAGAAATCAACCAACACAGTCTCCATCAAGTGAAATGCTTGTTGGGAAAAAGGTGAAAATTACGTGTTTACTGTAAACTTACACCATATTGTCTTGCTGTTATTAGCGAATGGAAACACGTTTGGAGTGTGTTGCCGTACTCGATCTTCTTTCTCTTAAAATGATCTTGTTGCAATTTCAACGTGGGAGCCAAAGCCTGGAAGAGAAGGAATTGGTAAGGTTTCGTTTTCAAAAACGTGAAAGGCTGTAGATTTCATTATTAGGAGCTTATCTTTCACCTTCATCAATTGTTTACAAATGCGTATTTCTTCTCCAACACTGTCTGCAATTTTCTGCGCTTGTTGCCATTCCCGGAAAATATCGTCTTTCTGCTTGAGTCTGTTCTTGTTCTTATTCAGAACCATTTTCAAACTGTCAATTTCTTGTTTAATTTCCTCAGGCTCTCTGCACATGGAAGGACGGACAAATCGGGAATCTGGGATCGAAATCAGAACAGATACGAGGCGAATTGCAGCAGGCTTACCTCGTCGTCTCAATGCGTTGGGTTTTGCCATACTTTTCCTTCATCTTTCTCTTCAGGTTCGCAGTGTGTTCGTCCAATTCCTTTTTCATTCCGTCTCTTGTGTTCAACAACTTTCCGAGCACAATTTCCAGTCGCTTAGTTTTCTGTATGACACAAATATTGTTCTGAGTGGGAATCCTGAAAGTCGATTTGGGAATTCCAGAACGCATATTACTCACCACACTCAGTTCGTTCTTCTTTGTTTCCACAGAGCCAGTTCTGTCCTCAATGGAACTTGCTTCAGTTTGGAGCTTGTAAATCCCCGTTTCCAGCTCGTTGACTGCGGCTGTGGCTACGTTCAACAGCGCCTCAAATTCCTTGACCCTAACTTTGAGAATTTCCTTCTCCTTTTCTTTAAGGTTGATTTCTTCTTGTCTGTCTTGAATATCCTCCATCTAATTGTAAGAATCAGTGGTTAGTTTATGATGAAGTAGGCAAGTTGTTGCGTTTTGTATTGCCCAATGAATAAAGCTAACATGAGACGCTACATCAGGAACATAATTAATTGCCGTGTCAAGATGGCCGTATTCGGTCTTAACAGCGACAAGTTCTTTCTTCAATTGTTTCAATTCTATCCGAACGTGACTCAATCGTTTTCGCACAGACTCGGTGTTTGCCTTTGCCTGCCTCAACTCCTTTTGCAGACTTTCCGTTTCCATGTCCAACTGTAAGATGTCCTCTTGAATGCCTCTGGAATTGTGAGTGTATGATGAGATAATGGCATTGTAGAAACCACCTCAAATACGATTGCAGTAATCAGCAATCAGTAATCAAGCTTGTCCGTGTTTACTTACACAGACTTGTCACACCTAGTCGTTTGAACAATGCAGGGAGTTCGCATTACATTTTTGACATAACACCGGTATTCTGGAGCCGGAGTTAACTGCCGGCAGTCTAATGTGTAGCCTTGCGTACATGTTTTAGGTACCCTGTGATGAGATTGATATAAAATTCAAATGATAGCACTGCATTCATTCTACGCATATGGCGTACGTCAGTATTTATGCACTTACGTGTGCACAGACTTCATAATTTCGCAGGCTTCTCTGAAGTCTGGGAACAAAAGTATTCTTTCTACTCCACGTCCGTCTGCTAGCCAATTAAAAACGGTTGCGTCGTCATCGGTAATGTCCAAGACGTCAAGAACTGTGGGATACTTGCAAGTTGCACTTAATGTCAAACTGTATCGCTGTGAAATAGAAAGTAGGAATTTGTATCAGTGAATTGGAATTGGACCAAAAAGCGAGTTAAGCATTTACTTACCCCATTGTACTCTGGAGCCAGAAACAAAGTTGCACGTTTTACTCCTTGAAGGTCTTTGTTTCCATAAACTTCCTTGATCAGTTGGCTCATTAAATTGTAATCTTCTTGTGTCGAGACTTTGAACTGGTACAAGGATGAGTACAGAATAAACTCGACCAGAGCAGTGTACTTCTCATACTGGTGAGAAAAAGAAACATCGCATGAGATATCAGTTCTCAAATGTACTAACGCCGAACTTGTTCAAGCAGATTTTGACAAGTATGAAATCGCGTACTTGTGGCTTAACGGTGTACAGCATTCCTTGTGGGCCTTTAGGTAAAAATTTGAACTTGTGTCGATTCTCATTTATCTTATTGACGAGCCTCTCCATGTGTACTCCAAATCTGTCGTAAGGCGTGCTCGTTGCCTTTAAAATGTTATTCAATTCCCTTTGCTTTTCACCTGCGCACAAATAACAATTTAGTCATGAAAGATTCAATTGTTTAACTTTAGTCTATGTCTTACTTCTCTTTCTCTTGTTCAGTTCGATGGTTTCAAACTTTTTTGATCTTTCTATGCCGTCACATTGATCCAATTCCTCAAGTAGTTCCTGCTCACGAGCCGTTGCGGCCTGAATCTTCTCATTGAGAACCTGCTCCCTCTTCTCCAGATTTGCCTTCTTCGTGTCGAGCTCAGTGCGTTTGCGTTCATAGTTGGTTTCCATCTCCTTTTGCAATTTGACGACCTTGTCCTCCAGTGCCTTTTTCGCCTTTATGCTATCCGTAATAACCTTTTCACATCCACGCAATTTCACCCGGTGTTCTGTCAATTCCAAATGTGCGTTATTGATCTCACGTCGCTTTTGTTCCTTTTCAGCTTCTTCGCTGCGTAAAGCTTGGTTTAGGCGTTTCAGTTCGGAGGCTTCCGACCTGAAGCACAAAAGTAAGGCCGAAATTAGTAGTACTCACCTATTTTGTAATATGTTACTTTCTCATTTCAAAACGTTCACTTACTCGAGGCCGGATTTTAGTGACTCTCGTTGATGTACCACATCCTTTATTTCTTTTTTAGTAGTCTGAATCTTGTCCTCCATCAACTTGAAATTTTTCTCCAGGTGTTTCACCTTCTTTTCCAAGTGAATGACGACTGCCCAGTAGCCCTCTCGTTCCAAGTAGATTATCTTTTCGTTTGCACTCTCCATCGATAGAATCATGTCGTACTCTTTCTTCAGTTCAGTCGCTCTGGCTTGCAAGTCTTCCCAACCCTGACAAATACAATGACAACGGATGAGTTCCTCCGCTACCGTCCAAAGCTAAAAACTTCAGCGAATGTTACCTTCTCCTTTCCGATGAGTGTCACATCTGTGTTTTGAAAATCGTTTACAGTTTTCTTGAGAAGATCTTCGCTGTTGTCCAGAAGCAGTGCGGAGTAGTAGTATTTGTACCTGAATAAGGTAATGGAACTCTTAGGTCAAATCATCAAATTCGTACGAATTGAAGATAATATTCTCCTTGAAGCAACGTACATTTGTTTCGGGTCCACGGTTCGTAGAAAGTTCTTTGATGTTTCCTGGTTTAGAAACTGCAGAGGATTGTCGGGCATAATTTGCAGGGCAAGCTTAATGCGATCGTATTCTTTCCTGTCCAAGGGCCTCATCTTGTTATCTGGTGTTTTGATCTGGTACCTGCGAAAGAATTGGCCATACTTAGTCAAAGCCCCTGGAATAAAGCTCTCATCGCAATCAAGAGTCCGAATAAGCGTACTTTGACACTCCTCTGCTGTCAATGTGTCTCCTCACAACGATTTTATCACCGTAACGGTCAAAATCAAGAGACCCATCATTCGTCAATGATACTTCAATTTTACAGGAAGGAGCCCCGTGCTGAATGAACCCAGCAACAGAAGTGCCTCGATCTGTAGCTGATGATTTTGCCCCAAGTCCCAGCAAGATGCCGTTTAAGATGGCACTTTTCCCTGAGCCGTTGTCTCCAATGATGTAATTCACCTGGACACGGTACAAGAAGCGTTGGAGTTTGCAATGTACAGATTTTAAAAGCATTTTAAGCAGATGTTCTTACATTTGGATGCCAAACTTTTTCGAAACTGGAATGTGACATAAAATTCCACAATTTTATACTGATAAGCTTTCCTGGCCGTTCGTAATTCCTCGCCTCCATCTGGGATCAAGAATTTTCATGTACTTTAATAACTCTCGTATGAATCTCGCGTACGAGGTACGAGTTGAGAACGAATCTTACGTGCTGCAGAACTTGTCCGTCGTAGTCCACATCTTCCATCATGAGTGGTGGTATCCAAGGGGATTTCTGTGGCGTCGACGGCGACATGATGGGCGATACGGTGGACACGGTTTCGTCAAGACTGTGGTCGGGTGAGGGGCAGGGCGGGTGTAGGCCTAGGTCGTTAACACTGATATTGTCGTTTGTCAAGGGATCGCCTATCGGTCCCAGCCCCTCAAAACCATCACATATGTTAAACGGAACAATCGGACTGTCCATATTCTCAATATCACTATCACTTCGGTCACTTCTGTCCGAGTCTGCCGACAGACTGCTCGCTGGTTCGAACTCAGTAGGATGAGTGATCGACACCACCTTTGCAACTTTGCTGGGTCTCGTTGGATAGCCCGCATCTTCCAGGTCGGGCAGTTTCTGTTTGTTCGTGAGATTAGACACGGAAGGGAGCTGATCGGGCCCGATGGTTTGTACTGTGACATACACGTCAGTCTGACCCTCTTTTCTGTTTGTCCAGGCACGCGTGTTTTTCCTGGGCGTGGGCCTTGGTGTTGGCTTGACCTTCATCGGGCTCTTTTTGCTGGCTCTCGCGAGCACAGCGTCCATGTCGTTTATGTCTGGGGACAATTCTGCAAGACAGAAGTCAAATCATTGGCAACCATCCAATGGAATTCTTGGAATCATTGAAGTGAAGCAGGTCTGGACCAGACACGCGAATCGAAGCATTTGGGCTTGAAAATCGCTTCCTGTGAATCGTAATGCTGGTTGTGCCTTTCACTTCCACAATTGAAAAGACCTTTGTGGCTACCTTTGCTTTGCTTTCTATTTATTCACAGATCTTCAAATATCTAAACGACTGAGAAGCACTCATTATTTCTCGACTTCTTTCAAGTGCTTTCGTTAACTGGCAACTTAAATATTATTGCTCCAGCCTTTTAGAAGCGACTTGCACTTCCGAGAAGCTGCAAATTATTGCGCCGCGCATTAGCCAAAACGGTTCTTACCACGAGTCTGATTTCGCCCACGAGTCAGTCGTGTTCTTGTCCACCCAGCCGCCGTGACCGTGGCCATTTTATTGCCTTTAGTCATTTGGGACCTTAATCTAGTTTTGTGCTGCTTGACAAACTATGTATGAATGGAACGAACACAGAATTCTTGTTGAAGTTGGACTTGTGCTTGTGAATCGCACTGATTAATAATTTACATAAATAAGCCCATACGACTCGGAGGCCCACAACTGCCAACGACCCCAGTCGTTCTCAGGCACGACTCACATCAGAAAATGCTGCTTATCCTTAAACACTGAAAATTCAGAAAAATTCTAGTCGAATGAGTTCCAAACTGTGCGTCGAATCACTCGCGAATTGTCAGTCCAAATTAATCTAAACGATCACCATTATTAATTTGGTTGGCAGGCGAGACCTCCAAAACATAAAAGTGTGGCAATGCGAGTGGCTTCACGTTAAATGAGATTGTTCGTTGTTATGCGCTGTGGAAGTGATAGGCCTCATAATCAAAAGTATTACGTGAGTCTGCATTGCCGTTGCCTTGCTTGGCCTGTCCCCGCTACGAAATTCTAGATCTTTGGCATAACGTCCCGTCTGTCTGCTCGCACATGAACATAACGTCAGCCATTGGAGGCCTGACCATGTTACTCGTTGCTCGCTGGTATACAGTGCATAAAGACCATTTCAAAACACTTTGAGAAACCCACGGCCTCGTAATATGAATTCTGCTACGTTGTAGTTGCTACCCCTTTCCTCTCAGCAGTGTTTCAGTGAGTGAGGTACGGAATCTGACGCAGTGGAGAGGTGGATTCTCTGGGTGAAAAACTAGTCCCTTCTTCCTACGCCTCATTTTTGTAGTCTTCACAATCTTGCAAACGAAGCGCCAATTTTTGTACAGCTTCAGCAGAGCAAAGCAAAGGCAAAGCATATAAACCAACTTGGCAAACGAGACAACCCAAAAAAAACAAGAATGAGTACGCGTGCCGCGTACGAGCAGGACGAGGTAAATTGTTTACCTCGACGTGCTCGACTTTCTCCAGCGTGCAACGAATTGAGAATCGTGAATCGTCGTCACGTGGAGTGGAGTCGATGGCATTTGACAGACACGTTTGCGAAAAGCAACAGAAGAGATGCGGATGGCGGAGCGAAAATCTGCAGAGATGAAAAATGATGAAGATGACACTTCATTTCATTTAAATAAGTCGGTTCGGGTCAAAAAATTGATTAACCCTTTCCAATGAAAATGTGATTGTAGTGCACGTTGACTGAGCCACGTCAATTTCATCAACTGATTATAGATATTTTTTTATAAAATTGCAAAAGAAACTGTAAAATGAGGAACAGTTTTGTAGAGCCTAAAACAGATAACCGTGGAATTTCCTTCACTCAAAAAAATTCATAACAAATGGGTTCATATTCATTAAAACTTTGTGACGGGATTGGATTCTGGATTGATCTTACTATTTCGAACTCCAGCCAGCCTCAAAAATTGACGTGTCAGATTCTTGCATTAAAATACAGCAAGATGTGTCTTGCGCGTAATCTTAATTGTTGTATAGAGTATTTTAAAAGAGGATGTCCGGCGAAATCTCTTGCAAAATCACGCGGTGAAATATAGTGAAAGTTCAAGCAATTCATAGCTGAATTTAAAGTATTGGTAAATGAAATCGGCATTTGACAAAGGTGGCATTTTCGATTACAGAAAGCCGTTCATTCATTCAAAATTCATGCCAATAACAAAAGCTTCGGTTGCAGGTTGTATGATTCTGTCTGAGATCTGCTTGTGTTTGGGCCGCATTGAGCGAGCGTCCTTCGTGAATCGTGAGCGCACTCATTCGGCACTCTCAAAAGTGAATATGAGAACGTAACAAAAGATTCAAAGTTGAAAGGTTTGTACAATACAGAAGAAACGAGTCCAGTGCAATTTACAAATTGGGAAAACGATCCGCTGCTGTAAATTAAGTGTGTTCGCTATCAATTGCCGCGTAATTAGTGCTGTTTGTTTAGAAGAGTGAGCTACGTGGTATTGATTTATATCTGCTCCCCGGACTGTAAATCACGAAAATCAGGATGCCTGTAATAACGGGCGGGTTGAATTTGGTAAGTTATGACCTTATCATGCATATTAACTACTTGATCGGAAGCGACTTGAAGTTCATTAATCACTTCTATTTCTCATTGAAGAGTCAGGAGGCTATTGGTGGCATTCAAAATGCAATTAAAGCTATGGAAGAAAGGGGTCTTACCAATGACCCCCGATATTCTCAACTGAATGCTCTTT
Source organism: Mesaphorura yosii (assembly GCA_009869945.1). NCBI lineage: Eukaryota > Metazoa > Arthropoda > Collembola > Poduromorpha > Tullbergiidae > Mesaphorura > Mesaphorura yosii. The sequence continues at coordinate 226,117 of WIXG01000061.1, read as the reverse complement.
TGGCCAAGGCAAGGAGTCAAGATGTGACCACGAAGGTCGTTTCGAATTATGAACCAGGGCAGTCAAACGGAAGTGTTGAATTTAAGGTTAGTGCGAATTACTTTATTGGACTGTAAACCGAAGAACTAGCAAAAGTGCTAGATGCTGGTTCAGTTTGTCTTTAATGAATGTTTTGACTATTGACTTGTTCTGCGTCATCAGGAGCCTAAGTTAGAAGTGTCTTCCTTGTTGAAGTATTCTCCTGGGCAACTTGCACAGTTCAAGGCTCAGATCGCAGTTTATCGAAGACTGGCAAGGAATGAAGGAGTGTCACCAACCCTTCGACTGGCTGCAGAAGGGCAGAAATCACTAATTCCTGCTTCCCAACGCCCTCGTAAGTAAACGCTTGGGTTTAATTAAAGTCGTTAAAAGTCAATCCAATATCCTTTTGATTATTTCAAGGCCCTTTGAGTGAATCGGTTATTGTCGAGCAAAGATATGAACAACGGAATATCTACGCAAATCGATTTGCTACAAGGATTATTGAACGGATTCAAGAGCTCAATAATCTTCCAACAACCATGAGCGAAGACGTTCGAAGAAAGGCGGAAATTGAATTAAGGGCCCTTCGCTTGTTAAATATGCAGCGTCAACTGCGACAGGACGTATGAACCTAACATACCTTCTCAAACGCCTACCCAAATTCTCGAATTTCCTACTTGGTGACTCATAATATAACTTCTATGTTTCAGTTTTTGCAATGCATGCGAAAAGAGACAACAATGGAAACTGGGCTCCTGATAAAGGCATACAAGCGATCGAAGAGGCAAGGTTTGCGTGATGCAAGGTCGACGGCCATGGTAGAGAAGATGAAGATGGAAGCAGCCGAGAGAGAAAAGCATGAACGACACCAGGTACTTAACTTAGCAAATCTTCCTACATTTCTACTTTGAAATAGGACAGATGAAAAATCAATTGTCAAATTAACAGGAATTCCTTCGCTGCGTTAATCAACAAGGCAAAAACATGATTGAACATCGCAAACACATCATAACAAAACTCGCTAAACTAAATCGAGCTGTACTTAACTACCACGCGAATGCTGAGAGAGAGCAAAAGAAGGAAAGAGAAAGAATTGAGAAAGAGCGTATGAGGCGCCTGATGGCCGAAGACGAAGAAGGTTACCGAAAGCTAATTGATCAGAAGAAAGATAGTCGTCTGGCATTCCTTTTGACCCAAACCGATGAATATGTTGCTAATTTGACTCAAATGGTAAAACAACATAAAGCAGAGCAGAGGAGGAAGTTTAGGGAACTCAAGAAGAAGGTAACTGCAATGATAAGTTCTGGAGTCTTCTGGTACTAATTCTGTGTCTCCCATTGCCTTTACCAGCAAAAGAAGGAAGCAAAGACAAACGAAGCTGGAGAACCAATTGACGCACTAAATGACGAAGGATCTCAATCGGACGTGCGGGTCACAGTCTCAAACGTGTCAAGTGGGAAAATTTTGTCTGGCGAGGACGCTCCACTGGCGTCTCAGCTGCAAACCTGGCTTGAAATGAACCCGGGATGGGAGCCAGTACCGAGAGAGGAAGAAGAGGGAGATGACGAGGGATCCGACGATGAAGAGTCTGGTGAAGAAGATACTGGGAATAAACCTCCTGCTGCTCCGGTTGCCAGAACAAGCGAAGAGGCCAAGACTGTGGAAGGTGAGGAGCCATTGAGTGCGGAGAATCCTGAGTTGATTGTCGCGGTCATACAAAAGGCCAAGGGTGAAGATGATGAATACAAGCAAGGCGGGGACCAGTCATACTACGGGTAATGAAATGAACTACCCCAATGCGTGTCGGATCAAATTTCAATGTTTAACTAATCCTCTAATGTAGAATTGCGCACACAATTCATGAGCAAGTAAAGGAACAGGCTACCATTCTTGTCAACGGACAGCTCAAGGAATATCAAATTAAGGTACTCCTGTCTTCTATTACTTGATGGATTGATGATATAAGCTAGTACACGTATGAATTATTTCAGGGTCTCGAGTGGCTGGTATCTCTCTATAACAATAATTTAAATGGGTAAGGCATAACCCCTTCTCATACAGTGATAGGAAAAATGTATCGTCGATTCTAATCAGTTTCACAATGTGCCTTTTGCACAGTATTCTTGCTGACGAAATGGGTTTGGGAAAAACTATCCAAACTATCGCATTAATCACTTTCTTGATGGAAAAGAAAAAGAACCTTGGACCATATTTAATCATCGTGCCACTTTCGTAAGTTTCTGTTATGTTATGCTGCTTAGTTTTGATTAGATAATGATGCTTTCCTTAAATCAATTTTGAAATCCAGAACGCTATCAAACTGGGTGCTTGAGTTTGAAAAATGGGCTCCATCCGTAAAGATTGTTTCCTACAAAGGCTCGCCTGGCACACGACGCATGCTCACAAATTCAATGCGTTCGACCAAGTTCAACGTTCTGCTTACAACATACGAGTACATCATAAGGGATAAGGCTGTGTTAGCCAAGGTAAAGTTTAACTAAGACGAGAACCTTCAAATTCCCAATTCAATCCTGACAGCCGCCATTTACTTTTAATCAGATTCGATGGAAATACATGATAATTGATGAGGGACATCGAATGAAGAATCACCATTGCAAACTGACCCAGATTCTCAATACACATTATATCGCTCCACATCGTTTGCTCCTAACTGGAACACCTCTCCAAAATAAGCTTCCCGAACTTTGGGCTCTTTTGAACTTCTTGTTACCATCAATTTTCAAGTCGTGTTCTACCTTTGAAACATGGTTTAATGCACCGTTCGCAACAACAGGCGAAAAGGTCGAACTGAATGAAGAAGAAACCATTCTGATCATTCGTCGTCTTCACAAAGTTCTCCGCCCGTTCCTGCTGCGCCGATTGAAGAAGGAAGTTGAGTCGCAGCTGCCTGATAAAGTGGAGTACATCATTAAATGTGAGATGTCTGGTCTACAAAAGGCATTGTACAGGTTAGACGAACGAATAACAAATATCTGTTCACATGACCGATTTAGATTTGGGAAGTATAATTTCAAAAATGGCTATATTTTAATAGGCACATGCAAGCGAAAGGAATTCTGCTGACTGATGGATCCGAGAAAGGAAAGCAGGGCAAGGGCGGAAGTAAAGCCTTGATGAATACCATTATGCAGTTGAGGAAATTATGCAACCATCCGTACATGTTTAATCACATTGAGGATCATTATTTGGGACAAGATGCCAGCCTTGTAAAGTAAGAAACTCACAAATAATGTCGTCATTCACGTGAAGACGAAAAGAATAAACTATAATTTCTGCAATTTCTTCTTGTAGTGCTGACCTTTACCGTTCTTCTGGAAAATTTGAACTTCTCGATAGAGTACTACCAAAGCTCAAAGCAACTAATCATCGAGTATTGCTATTTTGTCAAATGACTCAGCTAATGACTATTTTGGAAGTAAGTCCCTTATTCTGGGCTGTTTCGCCAATGTTCTCTAAACTTCGGAAACAATATACAATTATTGATACTTGGTTTCTAGGACTTTTTGTGCTATCGTGGTTTTTCTTACCTCCGACTTGATGGGACGACTCGAGCTGACGAAAGAGGAGATTTACTCAAGAGGTTTAATGACAAAGATTCTAGCTATTTTATATTCCTACTCAGCACTCGCGCTGGAGGTCTTGGCTTAAATTTACAAGCGGCTGACACGGTCATAATATTTGACTCAGACTGGAATCCACATCAGGTATGAAAATGCAGCATGCAACGAACGTTCAATTTCTGAATTATAAATCCATGGATTGTTTATGTCCTTGCAGGATTTGCAAGCTCAGGATCGAGCTCATCGCATTGGGCAACAAAACGAAGTGCGAGTATTGCGCCTAATGATGGTCAATTCTGTTGAAGAGCGCATTCTTGCTGCTGCTAAATTTAAGTTGAACATGGATGAGAAAGTGAGTTGGTAATTTCCAGTTCCTTCGCTGTACACGCGATAACATTAATTTGGGTCACAGGTCATTCAAGCCGGCATGTTTGATCAAAAATCAACTGGAATGGAAAGAAAACAATTCCTGCAGACGATTCTTCATCAGGATCAACCTGAGGAAGAGGAGGAAGACGAAGTTCCGGATGACGAAACGATTAACCAAATGATTGCAAGAAATGAGAATGAGTTCGAGTTGTTCCAGAATATGGACATTGAACGAAATAAGGAAGAAGCAAAAGAAGGCAAGCCGCGCCTGATGGAGGAGGCGGAATTGCCAGCGTGGATATTAAGAGAAGACGACGAAGTAAGTTTACGCACGCTGAACTACATTCGAGCAGCAAAGGTTTCACCTTCTTAACTCGAATATGCTTCGTGAATTAGGTTTGGGAAGATGAGGAGGAAGAACGTGAATTCGGCCGTGGAAATAGGCAGCGGAAGGAAGTTGATTATTCCGACTCCCTAACCGACAAGGAATTTTTGAAAGTAATTGGGGTAAGATCGTATTTTTTGCCACCCTATGACGTGTACTTCGAAATTAATATTTTATGCTCTGATACAGGCGGCGGACGAGGAAGAGGAGGATGAAGAAGCATCTAAAGGACGCAAGCGTCGAAGAGGAAGACGGAGCCGGTACGGTGATGATGACGATGATATTGTCGTTCGAAAGCGAAGAAAAACCAAACCAGGCTCTTCCAAGAAAACATAATCTCATTTTTTATTTTTGTCACAAGATCTTTTAAGGATTGATTCTTTTAATTAATTGGTTCTACACTTACAGTATATTTTAACTTAAAAAAGAACAAGTCAAACCTTTTAATTGTAATTTGTGATGTAAATAAAATAATAGTACCACGAGACACTGTTGAAGCAAGATACAGTTGTTGTATTTCAAAATTAAATCGCCAGTGTGCAAGCGCCTGACGACCACAACGCTCTCCAGACTTTCTCTTGCGTTTCCCGAATGGTTCTTTTGGGTGGAAGTACTGGAAACAGCTTGTTGTTTGCAAGCTCCTTGCAAGTGCGTCTCTGATAGTCGATACATTCCAGAAATTCCTGTAGCATTCATAATTATGGTATTAGCCGACTTAAACCATATAAGGCCATAGCGTTGTATTGGACTCACCTTTCGGACTTTGCATTTCTTCTGTATGCTCACTGCTCCGTTGCCTGCAAGTGCTTTCAGGACCTTTCCACCACATTCGATGGACGAATACGTGGCGCATGTCTCTGAGAAAACAAAACGAGCTTTAATTTCTCAACATTAGAAACTGCCAGTGGGCCTCAATTCAACTGACCGGCAATGTCCTGATCCGTGTACTCCTCAAACATCATTTTTGGCTCCCTTTGATCGCGAAGTTTGTCCTTCAACCTGGAAATAATAGCCCGCAACCAAGGTCACGCGATGTTCCTTTGAGATAAGATTGATTAGTAAGCTTCGTCACGTTTACCTTCGTTCCAGCAAATCCAGAATTTCTTCCGTTTTCATTTGCGCGAGACTGATGTCAAGATCTGCGTTCTGGAAGGGATTCAGCATCGTTTCTGTGTCACCGTCACCGCCACTGAGCGCTTGTGAATCAGCTCGCACGCCTGTGATCACCTGCAGCCCGATTAGGAAGGGGACCAACAATGCCAGAATAATTGACGGAGCCGACATTGTCAACCTCACAAGTCACGATTTGTTGACGGTACGAGAAAGCGTCTTGAGTATGAGTTCGTCAAACGCTCGATTCCAACTGTTGCTGAAACTCTTCAAGGAAAAGTACACCCTAAAGTGGGCACTACGCGAGCAAAATTTCCAAGAACTCTGATAATTGGCAATTAACACAAATCTAGCAAATCGAGAGCTAACTTCCTGTACGTGCTCTTCCTAGCGTCCACGCCGTAATGAGACAGAAATTCTCCAGGCAATGTTGACTCAATGTTATTTCTTTCATGTTTTATGGTAAAAACGTACGCGAGCATGACGCATGACGAATGAGCGACTTCCAGTTGCTATTTTTAATTTAATTCCCAGAGGCAGACTAGGTTGGCCTGTGACTGTGCACTCGATTCTTCCCGAGTTGTTTCATAGAATGGACAGGTAGCAGCTACAAATTAGTAAAAAGGTAAAGGATTATCTCGAAGAAACGAGTTGGGCAGTTGGGCTGGTCAAATAAGATGGAATGTTGTATCGTCTGACTCGTATTGATTTCACATTTCATAGGAATTCCGATTCATCTTCCGTCAAGTTGGCTATTTCCCTTTCCCATATTCCCATTGTTGGACTGCAACGTATGCGGAGTAAAATTACGAGCACTGGTGCGACCTGGCATCGTGAATCGTTGGCCTTTTTGCTAGGTCATGAGACCTGCGCCACCTCAACATTCGAGCATTCATTCATGTGGGTCTCAGCTCGACGGGCCATCTTTACCAACCACTTCGTCATTCACGATGCGATCTGATAAAGTAAAGTATGAGTCATGGATTTGTCTCGTATTTCGTAATTGATGATTTGACAAATCCTGCGATTGCGAAACTTGCTAACTTCGCACATTCATACGTGTTATTATTGTAAGCATGATCTTGTGGTTCGCGAATTTAACAACAGAGTCTTTTCTCCATGCTTGTCGTAATTCGTTTAATTATTTCCGTGGTCAAGTCGCATCGAACATCCACCTACAATTATTTTGGCTGTTCACTCAAGATTATCTTCCCACATCCACCCTCTTGGTTTGATAAATGATTAGGATGTGTGCTTGATCCGTCTGACGACTCGACGCTACGAGATGCGACTGATGATGGTGATGATGACTGGACTGCTGATGATGATGACGATGACGATTCACCCAAGCTTGTACACATGCATTGGGCGACCTTTAACTCACTTGAACTTTGTACTGCCTGTTTGTCTTTATCAGTTGTGTGTGTATTTTAAAATCAAAGGCAGTCTTTGCATAGTAGGTTAGATTAAGTAATGAAATGATTAGCGATTAGCAGTGTTTTGTAAAGCACACTTCATGAGTTTGATTTGTCACAACGTGTGAAGGCGAGTATTGGTTTCGGTCCAGCACTACGCACTTGTGTCAGTTACAATTTGCATCTGATAGGATTCGGAAGTCTGAAGAAGTTTGCATTTGCTTTTAGTTGCAGTGATTAGCCCGTAAGACGCAAAAGGATAAATTAATCTTAAAATTGCAGTTGCGTCAGTCCAGTGCAAATTACAAGTGCAAGTGAAGTGTGAAGAAATTCAGATTGGTGCAAACTGCAAAACTGATCACGATTTTCACGACAAAGCCATGGAGAGATTGTTGTAAGAGGCTGCCATATTTAGCATTAGCTAGACAAATCGGTTGCAAACTGGGTGGCAGTAGCAGGTCTTGCATCGTTGGAGCTGGGACTTGTTATTTAGCGAAGATAAATGGGTTGAAAATGGGAACGTACATCATGTTTAAATGATCTGTTAACCTTAACCTTGTTGACACATTGATGTCATTGTCGTTTATAGAGCAGAAGCACATTTTTCCATATTCATAGAATCAGCTTGCGTCTTTTTACATAAAAGCAGTGCCCGTGAGTGTGAAGTTTCTTTTATTGCGATTTTAACACTCAACACTGAAAAGTGATGGTCAAGTTCAAGACCAAGATTAAAGGCATTTCTTATTCTTCGAGGACGTGACGACAATTGTCAAGTGCGACCTGGCAAGTCTCTTCCGCTGAACACGGTGGGCTGTGAAACCTAGTGGATGCGTCTTTTTCGGAGACTTTCAAATTGCTAAACACGAAGACACGATGTTGTCCTTGTGGCTGCTCACGATCCGACTCTACTTTTGGATTTGTTTCCACTGCGTCCGCAACATATTTTTCTACTTCTTCAATCTCATTCTGCATCCGAGCATGTACAACAATAATCAGAGGATTTCCGTCCCACCGAGCTGTCTCACAGACGAAGAGAATGGCTCGCATCAGTACGCTAAATTATCCGTAAGTCATTTTTGAGATTTTTGCTTGCAATTCTGCCAGAATATTTCCAAACCGAAGCATATTCGCAAAAGTAGAAATTTGTTGCGGCGACGCGTTGTGATAAGCACAAGTTCCAGAAATCATAGTTGTTGCATGAGTTGCGTAGTTGACTTGCTCCAACAATTTGTCTGGAACAAAATTGTCTTGGAGAAAATGTTTCCAGACAATTTTTTCCTTAGAATTGTTCCCAGACACTTGTTCCCAGATAATTTTTCTAAGTCAGTCCTTTGCTATTTCAGTTGGCGTCGTATCCCTTGAAACGGAATTTATTTGCCAGTTCATGCTGCTTGGAAAGTAACGCTTAATATTCATATTCAGTCCCAAATCCCGGAACTAACAAAATTGCGTAGATTGCGTCGGAGCCGTTCCAAGTGTAACAAAATTGAGAATTTGGACTGGCCAAGTGACCATTTGAAGCTGTGACCGTGAGTGATAGGCAGCCAGCCATAATTCACGCCTAAGCTGTGGATGGCACATGTAATGATAATGATTCTTTCTTTAAGAGAGATAACCTCACGAAGTGACGATTAGTCACTTTCTTCATGAACTGAACTTTGGCTAGCTGTTGATTAGCACTAGTCTGATGCAATTCATGGGAATTTAAGAGGATGATAATAAGAGTTTTGAACTCATGCACGAGCCGACCATGCAGCGGGACATTGTTCATCATGTGAGAAAGCCATGCTCATCTTATCGTCATCATAAAACTCATTAGAAGTCGTTTGCACTCTGGAAAGTGGCAGCATCTTTCAGTATTACGTTTGTGATCTTCCCCAACTATTGGCATCCAAGTAAATAATAGTAGTTTGCATTATCTCGGGGAGATAACGGCGTTTTACTCATTGATCAACAAATACTTTGATACACTCTGTTTAGCTGCTCTCTAATGAATTTTTAATCTTGCCTCTTGTTGCAGCACCGTAAATTCCACTACGTGGAACGTGGAGACCGAAGTAATCGGCTTTTACTCCTGATTCATGGATATCCAGAATTTTGGTATTCATGGCGTTATCAGCTCCGTAATTTATCAACGTACTACTGGGTCGTCGCGATCGATATGAAAGGCTTTGGTGACTCAGACAAACCACGATCTCAAAGTGAATACGACATTTCGTTGCTGGTTCACGAACTTCACTTCTTCCTGCTGGCATTGGGTAAAGTAATCTTTGAACTTTTGGACTTGGAACAATGTCGCGCTATGAGTCCTGGTAACATTTCTTGAAATTACTCACAGGTCGCCAGAAGTGTTCGATTGTGTCACATGGACTGGGCGGTTTAGTGGCATGGTATTTTCTCAACGAATTTCCAGACGCTGTTGACCATTTCGTATCAATCGGCAGCGCGCACCCGTTGTCATTCCTTCAAGAACTGTCGATGGGACGGACAACCAATGCAGGGTATTCGACAGACCATTCAAACTGCAATCACTGCTATTACAATGAGTAAATTTTGAATTTTAGGTGGTATTATTTCTGTGCGGTTCCATATTTCCCTGAGAAGGAAGAAATGAAGCAAGATGTGCACATTTTCAACCGTGTATTCGCGAAAATGTTGAAAAGCAAACGAGGCAACATGACGCAGCAAGACGTGGAAGCTTTCAAGTACACATTTTCCAGATACGGTAAGGAAATTTCAGGTGTAATTTTATCCTGTCATTAATAACCCGTTTCTCTTTGCAGAAGATTGGGTCGGACCTATCAACTACTTCAGGACGTTGCTCCTCCGCCAAAAGAAGTACAAAAAACCGCTGAAGAAGTCCACTGTCCCAACGCTACTGATTGTCGGCAATTCAGACCCATTCTGTACGTTGGAAATGATTTGCAAATCCTCAGAATACGTCGAAAACTTCACGTTGAAGATCGTCGAAGGTGGCGGACACTTTTTACCTCAAGAAATGCCAAACTACGTCAACAGTCTCATTCTCGATTTTATGAAAAGTAAATTTTATATGTAATTTATTCTAATTTATTCAATCTCCCATTTTATGTTTTATGTACCGTCCAATCGTAAACGAAAAAATAAATGCCCTGAAGAATTTTTAACAATATATTTTCTTTGAATTAGTGCCTGAGCCGGCAGATGATCTGAGCGATGATCCCAATGGCAATAGCAGTTCCATCTTCAAGAAAGTATTTGGTGCTGGTAAAACGGTATTCGATTCCACACTTTTGTATGGAACTCAGGTTCACATTCACACCTTGAACACTTGACCCCACCCAATCTCATTGTTAATCTCTAAATTGATGGATTTTTTGGTGCACAGGTGTGGACGGGCTCGAAAGAAGTAATTGCGAAGGGGTACAATCTGCCGAAAAAAATCGTCACCACAAATACGACGTCGTTTCCGACATGATGTTTTATAGTTTGACAATTAGCTTAAGTAATTAGTAGCAATACTCATTTATTTCATACGACCATTGTTTTTGCTTTTAAGCTTGGACATATAAATAATGCGGGTTTAATTTTAATAATTTTGGAGCAATTGACTTATAAACTAGTAACATTCATTTAAGACCCAGTTCACCTTAAAGATATTAGAGTGACAATTGTGAATAATACTCAAGATATTAAATCGTATTACAAATTCTCCGTCTCAGCGGGTCCATCTTCTTCCGCGAAACGTTGAACGATGATCAAATTCAAAGCCTCCTCTTGCACTAAACAAGACGCACAAATGCATTCGATTACTTTGGCCTTTGCAATATTGGTTCACATACTTGGAAATATGATCAATTCTTGAGTGCAGCAGTTTATCCGAATCAAGTTCAATTTCGGTTGCTGCTCTTGCCCGTCCCCTTTTCGCGAAAGTCGCGTGAGAACAGTGTGGAGAATCTGCTTGGCCACGCTACAGTACAACCCACTTGTTCCTTCATCCATGTTTGACCTGACAATGTATCCTGTGAAGATTCCCAAAAAGTAAGATGATAGAATCACTCCAGCACAGCCTTGCGCTTGCGTACCTTCCTTATTCATCAGCAAGACGCCGGCGACCGTTCCTAAACCCTGGAACATGTCGAATGCATCGTCATGTTGACCAGTTTCACACGATTCTGCTGGCACATCTGCAGTTTCCGCAGTCTGACCAACATTGTCTGTGCCAAAGTTTTTTTTGACGATATGGTATATTAAAGTTCGCTCACTTCTTCAGACACCTTCGAAATCTGAAAATCTTCAATTTTATGTTTTTTGCAAGGTGAATGCCATGGATACTAGTGATCCTGGTCACTTTGACCGTAATTCTCTCATAAGAAATAATATTGTTTGGGAAAAAAGTTGTTTATTTTCAAGCTAATCGGCAAGTGAGCGAACTTTAATATACAATTTACTAGCGTCCATTAACTTTTGTCTGTGCTTTCACTCATAACGAGCTTTAAAGGTGTGTAGTGCTTCACGTGCAAGTCAACTTCACAGAATGGTAATGACTAAAGTAACCTTTCACTCCCTTTCAACCGACATTAGATCTGTACTGCCACACACATTATTGATCCAACAAAACTCGCTCGTTGTCGACATCAAATCGATCAAACTAAGCATTTCTTTATTAGATAAAGTTAACTGAAGCCCTATAATTACATCAAATTGATGACGCATGAAAATTTGCAAACCTGACCAGCACAAGATGTTGGCAAGAAAGAACGTTCATAATGGAGTTCACCCCTGCCGAATTTGGGAGTGATAGCAGTAGCAGTAATGTGCTAGGTTAACATGCTGCTCTCTAACGATCGTGTTCTCCAAGCTCGGCTGTTCAGTAATTCATTTCTTTCACTGCAGAGAGATGTCCGACAAGCATGGCAGATTCTTTTCGGCTTCCAACACCCCGAAACCTTTACCTTCACATCTCAGAAGGCCAGAATACACATTCTTGGCGCGCTTGGAAGTTCATCGTAGATTCTTCCACGTTGAAGTCTAAACTCAAGGCAAAATCTCAAGCATTTACGGAAAGAGATGAATTATGACAAGTTACAATCTGTAGCCAGTACAATCAAAGGATCACAATCAATTAGTGCCCAGCTTGTTTAAAGTAGGCAACCTCTCGTCAAAACACTGTAGTTTTGTTGTAATTGGCATGCACTAAAGTCCGTCTCAGCGCGTATGTAGACAGGTTCACAACGGGATAGTAAATAAGGAGGATTACGGTTACGCGATTGTCCAAACACTCAGCATGGGACATTTCTTGCCGCGGCTTCTGCTGGCGATCGTCGCCTGTCCAACTGAGAGTGAGACACGAATCCGAACGCCAGGCGTGCTCGATGATTATTAATAGTAACGGAGCGTCTGGAAGTTGAGCAATTTCACAGACACAGGCGTTAGACTAATAAATTGGAGTCAGTCAGAGACAGTTGACTAATTCAAATTCTAAAGTGTTTGAAGAGTACTTGAGAGCAGCATCAAGTAGCCAGCGTCATTATTCGCGTGTCTCATTTCATTTCCCACACTCTCCAACAACACTTCGAGCTCGGCTGCTGAGGCCGTGCAGCCGTGAATTCAATTTTTTATGAGTCTGGTCTCCATCAATAAGCCACGGCATCAATTAATCCCTGACGCCTCCAATAATTCTAATCCAAACGTGATAAAAACGCGGACAAGCAGGCTTTAATTAATGGCTGCCCATTCCTGTAAAATTTAGTAGCATTCGTTCCAAATTAACGACGCCAATCTGTCCGACCATTGATTAACTACGGTTTGATAGACTCCTATTAAATCCTGCCAAGTCGCCGAAAGACTTTTTCGAAATTCGAGTTGAAACGCGAATGCTGCATAAAGTTGTTGAATATGCAGTGACAGATTAAAGAGGTTTGGTCAAAATTCCAAACTTTACTTCCCGTTTCTGGAAAATTCGCAATTCAAGAATTAAGATGCGGTGCATTTTATTGATCGAAAAGCAGCGCAACTCATGAAAGCTCGCAGTTATAGAATGAAAGCTCGTCAGCTTCTAAATTTACGTCTACACCAAATTCATGAGCGTAGTCACAGGCGAGTCAAATGCTTAGAATTACGAATTAATGCGAGATTCAGCGAAAATCAGACAGGCAAAGATAGGCTTGGCTTGGCTAAATGTAAGACTCATCTTGTATCTTATGATGTGATACAAGTCGAGCATGATTCTGGTGCAGCAGGTTGGACGCGAGATCGCGAGGGAACCTGTGATCCCCGTATCCAATATCCATCCCCAAACAAGAGGTTTGAAAGCAACTCCTATTGTTCATTGGCAACTGGGCTGACGTTGATTGAGGAAGTTGCCATGGGAATGTGAGAATCGAGGCGGATCCTGAGGAGAGAAAAAAGGGCGATATTACAACCAACTCCGGTCGTGTATCTTTAAAAGCACTTTTCGACGAGCAGGCAGGAACCATGCAGCCGTGGCCTGGCAGTGCAATGCGGTGCCGCGCTGCACTGCAGTGCGCTGGTGCTTGGCTGCTTGCTTGCTGGGCCGATAGCCTTGATTAGGTAGCCACGGAGCCCGGCTATCGCGTAACAGCGTTGGCTCCACCCCGAGACAACCAATCTTAAACTGATACTCCAATACAATCTCAATAATAGTCCTCCTGTTCTCACTAACCCCTTCTGCAGAAGGAAACCACACCAGCTCTCCTAGCCACGTCTGCGAACGGCTCTCTTACCCGGTGTGCATGGGCTATCACTCTGAGATCGCTATACAATACTGCACTGATAGTGCCCTCTCATAGCTCCCTCGCTCCTTCCAACCATTATAACAACACTGCCAACACTACCCAGCCTATTACAGCGACCCAGCCTGCGAACCACCGGTCGAATACACGTAATAATCACGACAATAATACGCGGTGTAATAATAATCATATACTGATACGCAGTGATAAAAAACAGCTCATTCCTTCCCTCTCCGATGACCAATTGACATCCAATTACTAAATCGCTCCGTAAACAAACATTCACGATTTATCTGTCGCTTCCCGTCGTCGTATCATTGTTGGCGTTCGCAAAAGTCTCACTTTGTCATATGTAAGTGCAGTGCCAACTAAAGTGAAGTCAAGCTAAGAATTTCGGCTCAGAATTTTCCTGAATTTGACACTTCGATACTTTGTGACTCGTGGCGTCGCGTGACGGGTGAGGATTTCGTGTGTTCCATCTTCGAATTTTTCTCTCCAGTTGTTTTTTTCGTATTTGTGTCGAATCGGAAATGTAAACATTGACCAATTTGGTGTGAGACATTCAATCAATGAAAGAAAACTGAAAAAAAGACCCCGTGGCAGTGGTTGTGAATTGATTTTTACGTTTTGTGAATTAAGTTCACCGCAAAACTGGCTCCTGAACCTGAGAGAAGTGACTCGACGGTCAAGGAGGCTGGCGTCGAGTCACTCAAGACCGAAGTCGAAGATCACTCCTCGCGATCAAACTCCGGATCGAACAGCAGCCGGAGTCCATGTCATTCTCCACAAAGCAGTAAGTCTTCATTTCCTTAGTTCTCGTGTTAAGATTACACGTTTTTTTAGAGACATTTTCCAAATAATCGGGGCTATGCAAGACCGTTCATGATTGCCCATTCCTTGTGCAGGAACTCAATCTCCACTTTCTCCACCGACCCCACGCAATGAAAACGACACGTTTCACTTTGGAAATATTCCGCGTTCATTTATTCATCCCTTCATCCTCCGAGATCTTGAAGCTCACCATCAAAAGCTGTCAGAAGCCAACAACTTACCGCATCTCTCACCAAACTCACCACACAACAACAATAACAAGTCAATCATCATACCGCAAGCTTTAAGAATGGCATTGGGATTCGGGAATTTTGGTCCGAATCCCTTTCACCCGGCTCTGGGAGGTCAAGCGGGAGGAACGCCACACATTAACGGCAGTGGCGGCGGTCACCCGAACGGACCAAACCCAAATGGTCCGCCGAACGGTTCCTTGCCGCCCGGAGCGCCAGCTCCGAATCAGCTTCTTCCTCCGCACATGATGGCGGCCGCAGCTGCCGCACTGCCAACTCTGAATTTTTCTGTGGCGCAAGTTGCTGCTGTTTGTGAAACGCTGGAAGAAAGTGGGGATATTGAAAGACTCTCAAGGTTTCTGTGGTCCCTTCCCGTAGCGCATCCAAACATTGGTGAGCTGAGTAAAAGCGAGTCTGTATTGCGGGCCCGAGGAATTGTCGCCTTCCACACTGGCAACTATCGCGAACTCTATCATATTCTAGGTAAGTAGCATAACAGGTACATTCAATTCATTTTCTGATTGGTATCATTCTAGAGACGTATAAATTCACCAAGGAATCACATGCCAAATTACAAGCCATGTGGTTAGAAGCACACTATCAAGAAGCTGAAAAGTTGCGTGGCCGTCCTCTCGGCCCGGTCGACAAGTATCGCGTCAGGAAGAAGTTTCCGCTGCCCCGAACTATTTGGGACGGTGAACAAAAGACTCATTGCTTTAAAGAACGAACGAGATCGCTCCTCCGTGAGTGGTACTTGCAAGGTACGTGCACAACATGTCGCATTTGTTCGTAACTAAACTGGTTGCATGATTCTAACTTGTCTGCATCCGTTCTTCTCTCGGTGTCCGATCTCGACTCACTCTAGATCCGTATCCTAATCCCACAAAGAAACGTGAACTAGCTCAAGCGACTGGATTGACTCCGACGCAAGTTGGGAATTGGTTCAAGAACAGAAGACAAAGGGACCGGGCGGCCGCTGCGAAGAATAGGTACGAATTCTTTTTCTATTTGAGCGTAGTCAGTCGTATTCTCATCTCATCAGGGAATCGAGCACAAACTCACAAGCATAAAAGTTGATGCGCAAATCCTACAGGAGAAAGATGATCTTTTATTCAGATTGGAAAATAGATTCGTCTAACTCAATTTATGATTTTCCAATTTTTTGAGATCTTGCTTTGCATTTGTTCTTTGTGCGTACGCGTATGGTTGAGTGGTTTCGTATTTCATCCACCAATCTACCCTCATGCCGTTTACGGCACAACGGCATGGCGCAAATCATCAAGAAGCTCAAAACACTTGTCCCAGCTCAGCAGATCTCATTCATTCACCAGACATAATTTCACTTGTGAAACAAAAGCACAAAAGTCTCGGCGCAACCGCCGCAAACTTCTTGAGATTTGCATTTGCATTCACGAATTTATCCGCAGGGCTTTTAGCCGAGCATTGTTTTCCATTAGACTCCGGCCGTGCGTACTCGTGGAATGACTTTCCAAGATCAAATCAGAGTCTGAGCTTTATGAATATTGATTCCCCTTTCGTGCTTGGCCCACAAAGGGAATTGTTACATTGCCTGGCGACTGGTGATGGCGATATTATTACGTTATTTCCATGTATTGCACAAAATTGAGTGTGGATCGAGCCGAGCTTCGCGCACATTTTTGCATCTGTACCATTACAAAATTTCTTTATACTCACTTACTGTAATCTGATCAAACGAAATTGAAAAGAGGTGCATTCATGAGATAAAAACTGACTGCGTTCGGCGTCTGAAAGTGCGCGTAACGAACAACAAACCCCAAAGCGATTGAATAAATGCAGAAACCATTGTTTAAACATGCACCAGACAATAACAACTGGCAAGGCTCAGGCCCGAGACTGAAATTAGGTTTACGAGAAGCAAAATTGAAATATCATTGATGACATGACAAACAAATTATTCTGCGTCTGTGTCTTCGTCTGCATTGCGTCATGATGAAAATCAATTGCTCGCGAGTCAGTTCACTGTAAGTTCTTGTTCAACTTACAAACGAGGCCAGCAACAGAATGCTGAAACTCAGTTGGCGAGATATTGAGAGTAATGCGCCGTAATTGGACGGACTGAAATGCGATCCAATATTAATGATTCAGAATGATGTTGTTTGTTAAATGCGCTGCACACCGGACTCCGGACGGTTGGAATCGGATCAACTTCGCTATGCATTGCCATTGCAGTATAGTGCAAGTTTGTCCAGTGAGATAAAAGTCTAAACTTTCATTCGATACTCGTTCGATGTTGTTGTCTTCCCCACGAGTCAGTTGTTCGTTGCTTTCTGTCTTTATTCTTTTACTAATAACAAGACATCAGAAGGATTTGGACATAATACGAGGTGTTAGTTTAAAATAAAAAAGGAATAAAGAAGAGGCGAGACGAGGGCGAAAAATGTAACAAGTACGCGTTCGCGATCGCCTGGCTTCTTACAAAACTTAAAACTGCAGGCCGGGCAGGCTGGCTGGCAAGTGAATGAAAATGATCCTTTAAGACTCCTGCAAAAGAATAAAAAAGTAAGCAGACGGAATTAGGCGCTTGCCTTTCTCATTTCTTCATCCTTCCTGTCTTCTCCAAACTTGAAAGTAAAGTTAAGCCCCGACTATTGGTTACAGTTCCAGTTTAAATGGATTTTGACGTCGATTGATAGCCAGGCAGCAATTACAAGTTTCATAAGGCTTTTAATATCCATCTTTCAGTGTGTCGAGTCAGAAAAGGTGAGACGGGGCTTTGGCTTTAGACAGCCGAGTTCAGATAGATGATGTTCACTTTTGTAAAGCGTAAAGTGTGTAAAGCCTAAAATCCAAACTGCTAATCAGCCACTTCTTTTTTGTTCTGTAATCCTGAGGCTCTGGCTTACAATTTATGCCTGTGAGCAGCTCGAAGTATTAAATTGGCAAGGCTGCTATCAACACATGATTTAATGTAGGCGATTAAAAAGATGTGAATGCAAGAATCAGCCTTTAAGTAATTCAGTTCATCAAATCGTCACTCACGCCCTTGCATTAGGAATCGTAATAAATTGGCGGTCCCAAAATACTGATTATGCTTTCAAATAAACTGAGTCCTCATAGCCGTGTAACGACCGTATCACTATCACAGTTGGAGTTTATGACGGTCATTATTCAGACAGGCTCCACACCGGGAGCGAAAGGGTTAATTTTTTCTTTCAATTGATCTGAACTTTTGACATAATAAGCATTCTCTAATAAATTATATATCATTATTTAGCACACTTTATAATAACACGGTCGTAGTGGACGGCACGGCGCGGCGCGCCGGACGCGAACTCACTTTTGTTGGGCGAAAGATTCGAGAGGCTATTTTAACAACTGATCTCTGCGCCCTGTTCGCCGTTCCTTTCTGCCTTCAAACAAAGTGATCTCCCACTGCGAGCCGAATCAAAATTTTCAACAAGTTTAAGTTTATGAGAGACTTGCTTTGTACGTCCAAGTCCTTTGCGTCGTTGCGTATTGCGTTGAGTGTTTGATTATGACAATGAATGGAGAAAATGTCGTATTATGAAACTGGGGCGATGTAATACACACTTTTGAGGCGGCGAAAGGGGCGAATGAGCCATAAAGGGCTTCACCGCTGAGTTTGCCAAGAACAAGAACAACATGGGTCAGCCGGCATGGCTCGCGCTGCGCATGAATCTGTAATCGTAATTGTCGAATACTCAACATTTCATAATTTAATGAGTCCTTGTTCAATCTGGCAAGACACACCCAAAATTGGGCCTTTAACCTGACTTGGCCATCGTCTATACATTATTTATGTATTTGCATACATGTATTAATAGTAAAATGTTCTCCAAAAATATCTCACGGAGATAATGTGCGCTGGGCCTTGGGATGAAAGGCATTGGTGTGATTTTCGGTTGCATGGAATTACTTGTTTTCGGCTGACGGAAAAATTGGACAATAATATTGCTTTGATCTCATATATTTAGCAAAACAGCAGTGAAATTGAAACCAGCCATTTTTTATCTGAAAATCGTTGTTATGCAATTCAGATTGCTGTGCCTGTCATGAATACTCCAAAATATTGCTCTACTTATGCATTAATCTGTCTAATCCATTGTTCCACGGCTGGGCAAGGGAGTTGGTTTATGGGGAACAAGCTCGGCATTAATTTACGTCCCATCCCGTCCCGGCTCATATTAAATAAATGTTGGGGAAAAGGAAGCATGAAATTGCTGTAATAAGACACCTCAGCGTGGCATGGCATGGCTTGATCTTTGTTTGTCTGTCTCCTTTCGGATCCGGCGCAGTGCGCATTGCCAGATAAATAGATTGCAATTGCAGGGCTTCTGCTACTGACGTGCAGAGCGGGAAAAAAATGCTTCCAACTGAACTTCACAATTGATGATTCCTCCGGTCATGAGCCTTGCCGTGCCGTGATCCTTTGTCTTCGGTAAATTCATCGAAAGAAAGAATTATGACGTAAAGTTTATTCTTTCTTCACGCGTGAATCGGAGCACAGCACAAGAATGATGATTATGAATCTTTCCTCATTTCGCAAATAATGAAATAAAAATTTGAAAAATGGATCGCGTGATGGAGAGAAATTGAGTTTTTATATTGTTCTTGCTTTTGCTCTTTCTTCCACCACACTATTTGCTATTGCTTGGCGTGCGTAGTTGTGGTTCTCTTCTGAGTTCTATGCTCGTTGAGATTCGAGATCACGACCATCATCATCAGTGAGACGTTCAGGCAATAACTCTAAAACCAGTGAATTAACCACCAAGTTCACTAGAGCAAGAGCAAACTTGCTTGCCACTGCATGACGAATGTGCAGCGTTCGGCAGGCATGCAGCGTGCAATCGAGTGTTGATGATGAACGCCTGAACGCTAATTAGATTCAGACTCAGGCGAGGAATGTGCCTGCGTCTCTGCGTTTAGTGTTTGCGTTGAGGTGAAAGATCACTCAAAATTCCTTCCTGATTTGCACATTATTTTATCATTAGACGAATTCACGGTTGGTTAGTGCGTTAAGGTTCAGATGAAATGACAACAGCACAGCGATGCGATTCTTGTCTTGAAATGCAGACGGGACGCGATGCGAAGATTAATCAGATTAGAAAAGGACAGGGCCGGTTCAGGAGTCTATTACCATTGCGTAATAATAATAGCGATAGCGAGCGTTGTCGAAGGAAATTTGATATTTTCGAGTCCCGAGACTATTTTCTTCTGCTTGAGTTAATTCCCGTATCATTATAAAAATATTTGGACAAAATAGTCGTGGCATGAATGAGGCAGTCGGCGGCGAGTGTCCCATGTCACAAAAGGCCGGAGCTTTAACTTGAGCGTAGAATCGTCCGACTCCGAGTCACGTGTGTCCCATCTTGTAACACAACCCGATCGAATTTTTATTATCCAATGGCCGTGCCTAATTGGTGGAGAATTCTTGCGTTCCCAAGAGGCAAATGCTGAATGCAAAGGCAGAAAGTAATTTGGTCGGTTACTCCTTTTCTTTCATCATTACCATTCGCAGGATAATTTATCTCTCGTTTTCGCTGTCGCTTGGAGAGACGCATGCATACACTTCGTACATAAGTTGATTTCCCTCGGACGCGGACGCGGTGGATCAAATGCGCCTGTAATCTCATATGCCTAATAATATTGTTTGAATTCACTTATGTGTGCCTCTGCCTGGTGTCTCTCTTTCCGGCTACCCAGTGAATAAACATGAACGAGCATAGCACGAGTAAGGGTTATCCAGCGAGTGATCTTCACATCACGAAATCACATTGCCATTCTCTCTTGCCATCGCATAAAGATCTCCGCTTTTGTTGTTCAATCTAATAAAAAATTACATATCAGGTTTACTGGTCCCAGCGCAGAACAGCACAGTGCTGCGAAAGTGAAAGACGAGAAGCGCAAGCACGGCGTAGGCAAGGCAAGCAACAATCAGAGCAAAAGCAAAGAGTAAGTCGAGTGTGAAATATCGAGCTCAACTCCCGAGTATTCTTTTCGTATAAAAACGCTACAACATGCGTATTAATGCCCGAACATCATTTAGCTGTTTGGTTTGATAATATTTTGTATCAAATGAACTTCATGTCAACGTCAGCAGGGCTCCGGGACTGAGGCAGACCTCGGCCTGATCACGAACGTTGTCGATGTTTCTGTGTGTTGGAAATTTTCTTGCCATACATTTTGCTGAGCATTGGGCACCATACAATTTTTAAAATGTGAAACACCAGTAATTTGCTTGTTTGCACTTTTTATTAAACCCAACAACTATTTAGTACGTGAACGGGCCAATACCCACGCGACACGCTTGCTATCAACACGCTCTAATTGTCCGTAGTCATTTATTCAGTACCTAATTGGGTAGTATCAAATTGGAATGGGATCGACCGTTCCACAAATACTGTGTACATGATAATCCGATTACTGATTATGCGAGTTTTAGCTAATTCTAAATTTGTTTGTCGGAAAGAAGAATATTTACAAAAAAGCTTTTCATCAAACGCTTGCTTTGCAAGTTAAATGTGAGAGCTACATTTCATTGTTCTTGCACATTCGTGCAGTGCAGTTTTGTCACTGGAATTAATTCTTTACGTTATATCATTCATGTCCATATAAATTACAAATAACCGGAAATTGTGTTCGGTACCGCCGTACTCAGGTATATTTCTTATGAATACCATGAATGAGTGTGTAATACTTTATTGTTGCCCGACGAATGTATGATATTTTAATAAACACAGACGATAGGGCCTACACCGCTACCGCATTCACGTAATACGTGCATCAAACTCAGCCCGTATTGTATCATTTCATAATGACATTTCATATTTCACGTTTCACGCTGATAGCCGACGAAAAAGTGAGACGTGTAAGATACTTCACGTCACAAAACACCACTTAAATGTAACCATTGTGCGTTATTGATCCGTCTTCCGCTTTCGGTATTCTTTTCCGGTTGAACTTCGTTGTTTGGCTCCGTCACTGACAGTTGTAAATGTTATCACCCTTTCTCTGGCACTAAAACACCACTTGAGATATGAGACTACTTTGTGATGGTCCCGAAACAGGCTGGCTTTCATGCGTGGCAGGTACAAATTGAAAATTGACACGCTATAATGTTAAATGTGGTCGGCTATTGTCGGTTAATTAGGTCTAATTTGTTCGGTTGCGGTTGGCCAAAACTCAAAGCTCAAAAAAGAAACCATCGCCTTTCATTTCCCGCTGTCGTTTACTTTGTTTCTGTATTTTTTACTTATCACCCTATTCATTTCGTAGTATGCAATTCAATTCCTAATGAAAAGGGACGTGGAATGAAATCGATCATTATGAGATTTTATTACTACCAAATTGGACGTTCAAGAGATCTGAACTCTGAACTTCTTGAAAAGAATCTGGAAATACGCGTACGGATTCTAAGGAAGTCCATTTCCACTTCACAATATTTGAGGGTTTGTGGTAAACAGATCAGGTAACATAAACTTCATTGATTATCGATTTTGAGGTAATATCGTTTCCGCAGTTTACTCGTCTTTCGTCGTAAAATCTAACGACGTCTTGAGAGTAGACGAATTCCAGGTACAAAATTCTTGAGATTTGGTACACGGACATTGAGTCGATCATAAACTGGGTCCTGGACATTATTTTTGTTGGATACAAAGCAAAAGCGAATTCCAGAGGCATACGTTTTGCGCTGGACAAAACGGGCTTGGATTATTGTGGAATGAAAATATCAAATATCATGCATTCAGCTCTCCGATTCTCGTCCTTTGAACCTTTCATGCTCACAAAAGCAAGCAAGCAATGTACACTGACACTGGCGATATGTGAAGCAGATTAAAGGCTCATTTTAACTCACTGGCAGAGCGCATTGTTATCGTTTTCGTTTGGTACCATCGACTGGTACGACACTGCATCTGGAGTGCATGAACTGCCGAGGTTCAGTTTAACGAACCATAGTTTTGCTATGTTAGCTTGTGTATTTCTATTGAGACCGTACACGCTCCTTGAACCAATATATTGAACGGTTCATTACATCTGTCTGACGTGGCATGACATTCATTCAGAAGGAAGGGGTAGATTGAAGAAAGCGTAACCGTGACATTCCGGATAATGTGCGCAAATGAGGAGGAAACTCAGAGTAATTTGTACCGCTGTTAAGGTCCAATTTAATTGGTGCAATTTATTAACACCTCATAAATGCAATCAACTATCAATGAAATGCAACATACTGTATTCTCAAATTGCAGGTTGCAGCACCACCACGGTGGATTGTCCGGCAAGCGACCCGAGTCAACCGATACCGACGACGGACATGACGCAAGTACACCGCCAAGGTCGCCAGCGATGAGTGACACGTCTGACTCGGACCTGAGTCTGGGCACAAACAGCCCACCGCCTCCGCCGTCGTCCTCAACTCGCAACTCACAATCACCACTCTCACCTTCAAACCACCATCCGCCTCTGCCGCATCCCCTCCACTCGTTCACGTCGCTCTCGTCAATGTCATCGTTCATGGGGCCAACGATTCCCATCCCCGTCGCTTCACTTCCGCTCTCTATGCAGCTCCCGTCTCCGACTCCAGCACATATGGCAAGCATGGTCTCGATGCCGCCCCATCACCTGCACCACCATCATCACGGAATCTCACCTTCGGCACTTTTCCCTTCCCTCGCCCATCTGCACGGATTCCAATCGGCCATTTCAATGAGTGCGGCAGCGGCAGCAGGAAAAGGCGGCGGAGGTCTATTTAATTTGCCCCTCGAACTGCACCGACCCTTCTTCTCGAAGCCGTCGCCGGACAGAACTGCAAATTCATCCTGACTTTGACTTAGCCTTCCACCTCCAACACGGAGTAAATAACAAGTGGACAGTGCAGTGCAGTGAAAATGTTAATAACCACAAATTACAAAGTAAATGTGTTTTGGTTCCGCTTGAAACAGTCAATGGTGCAATACTTGCTTTTATTTTTGAAGCTCGGCACAGAATTTGCAGAAACCGAATCGACAATAGCAGACTGTGTGCAGGTTGTTCGTTCGGCATATTACAGCAATTACCTAATTTATCGTGTGCAGTCTGCAAGTTTCGTCGTTCGTCTTTTCCATTTAATCCGTATGATTAATATTCTGGGTGTGTTTATTTATGTGTATAGATTAATAAATAGCCTGATTTCAGTCTGAAACGCGACTTTCTCTTCGCATAATAGACAACGATTGCTTGATCACACGGGGAATGGCAAGACAAGGAGTGTCATGCGAATTTAAATTCTGTTCAGGCCGCATCGCTCGATTGGGATTCAGGCCGCGGCCAGCACTCGCTTTTCGTTTTAAACTGCCAGCCAATTTGTGAATCGAGTTGAAACATTTATCGAGAGCCGAGTCACAGTCATAGCGAGCTCGGTTCGAGAATTGTAAATTCAGAATATCTTGTACCATATAATTTTTGATTGATTCGTTCATTCATTCATGATCACAGGAACCCAGCCTTCCTTTCTCTTCTCTCCCCGGCCGCATAACTTGGCTGCTTGGCATATTGTTTTATAATCTCTTTATAATGCACTCCTCGCCGTATTTCGTATCTAAAATACACGAGGAGGCATTGAATGAGTGGCATGAATAGGCAAATTGCATGTCATGTTTCGAGTTACATCATCATCATGGTCACCAAAATGCACGGACCACAGGCCTCTGACTCCATCAAACTAAACCGCGTCGCGAACAGCCTGAGCTTGAATTTGCGGCGCTAATCCAGTTCTCGCACCGCTTTTAATGCCAAAATCTACTTTGGGTCAGCCCATTTTAATCTCAAGTAAGAGTATTATGCGTATTTGATTTCTGTTCAATTATTAGCATACGACTACGACGCTTTTAGACCTTAGAGTAGGATTTTTACATGTCCAGGAAAAAGAACCACGAACTTTTTCGATCCGACCGGGTCGGGCAAGCACGTCAAGCAGACTTGGGTTCGAATGCATTTCATTTCATTTGAATTTTGTTATTTGTCACTCTCGTACTCGGAGATAGATTTAATCTCTTGCTCCAGCAGCACTAAACACATTTGCATTAGTCGCACTCTGAATACGCGTTGTAAAAACAGACGGCACGGTTAGTTACCTTCCCTCATACATTGTTACGCGTTATTCAGCCACGCAGAGAGAATGAAATGGACACAATACACGCGAAGGGATTTGGAAAAATCTGAAAGCACAAATGCGGATTGCATTAATGTTTTGTGGTATTTTGTAGCTTCGTGTGAGAAATAAAAGATTAGCAACAGAACGCTACCTTCGAACAGTGCAGCAGCACTCAGCCTAAGCGGTTAGTCGCATTCTTCTATTATCCAGTGTGTCACTTTGCAGCACGGCGAACAATGACCGAGTGACGTGGCGTGCTGTGACCCAGGAAACATGGTCATAGCCGCAGTCACCACAAAATAACGAGCCTTCCGTGCAGCGACAACGATGAACGGATGAACATTATAAAAACACACTTTAAAATGTTTAAAATGGGTTTTCTGGATTTTTGAAATTCTTCTTCCAGAATTTGAGGCCAGAGATCAATAAGCATTTGATACGGGTATCCGGAGAGTTTAAATGTGCTCACGTCTCATTTCAGCCGCTACTTCGACTCGCTTCGCTTTGTCTCGACCAGCCAAATAATGAATTGAATTCAATGCGTATCACAAAACCAAATCCTTCATTGATATGAAACTTAACTTATTATTGTATCATTCATTTAAAGCACGTCCTTTCATCTCGCAATTCGTTCCGTGAGTATTTGGGAGCATAGATTTAGGTGTTAAATACATATACAAAATACTGCTGAGCTATTAACTCTCACTCCAGTTCATAAACTGTGATAATGACGCAGTGGCTGGCTGGCAGCAGAATTAAGTCCCTTGGATCCTTTCAACCCTGAAACGAGAGTGAGAATAATATGCGGATTACTGGATCAGTTATTAAGCCTCTACTTTTCTCACCTAACAATAATGGACTGGCTGATGTCGAAATAGACGAAATCTGTCATTCATCCAATCCGATCTCCTGATCTGCTTAACGCTGATGATTTTTCGGTCAAAGGTTTCGTTTTTGTTTGTGTTTGAATAAAATTCACATCACTCGCAAAGTTTTTCGCACGCCATTTGCATCTGCAACCTGCGCTTAGTTTGATCGTTCCAAAATTCACCGGTATGAATGAAGGCAAGTTTGATGCATTATTTGGCTTTTTTCGATGTCTGCCCACTCGAACGGGTTCTTAAAGGGATTTTCTTCTATTTTTCCTCATTCAACATATCTATCTCTTCTTGATCTCCTTTTTGGCCTTTTTCGATTCTTAAATTTAACCTTCACGCCTGCTCAGATCCACCCACAAAATGTCATTGACTAATGGATTCTATTTCACCATGTGTCAAGCTTGGCTAAAGCTGAAAAAGGTAGTAAAGGATCAAACTCGTTCAAATGGCAAATGAGGAAATGGATACTTAACCGCAGATTATGCACGGGTCGGCGCGTCGGCGGCTAATCTCTTAAAAACTGCCATGGAAGGAGCATTGGAGTGTTGTGCCGTGCCACGAGCACGAGCTAATATAGTAATTGGTGAGGAATTCGTGGACTGGACAGAATTTATTTTGTTGTCCTCCTCTTCCCTTCAGTAAATAACTTTTTAGGAACTGTCGTGTCTATTCCTTTATCCGTGTTGATGTTAACACGTCTGACAAATATATTCCTCACTTCTCATCAGCATGGAGCAACCAGCCAACATTTGGCTTGTGTTTTGGTTGCAGAAACTCTATTACAAACTAACCGCAGGAACCCTGTTTCATTAAGCATACCGAGTTAGACGAACCGTCCATACATTTAATGAATTAAGCATTAATTTAAACCACTTCATTAAATTATTGCTTGAATTTGCATTTTTATGGAGTATGGCATTTGTACTGGTTGAGATCAGTCGCTCTTACTCGGAAACTTTCGAGGAGACAAAATTAATCTTGGGCATTTTCTACAGTGGTACCCCTAAGGTTCCTACGGGAAGAAAACGGTTACACACTCAAGGAAAGTATTCACAACTCCAAATATCGATAGATCGACACGTCTTTTTCGATGTATTCTGATATTTTATCTTGTTTACATTGAAACGTTTCCATATTTTATACTAATATTATTGTCGTGTAAGTAAAATACGAAGACGAGAATAGTGAATGTGAAAGCATCTCGTCATTGTTATTTTGTTATTGTCCTCGCACCTACACCATTTGACGAGTGACACATTTTATTCATGCTGATGGGTGCAGACGTGAGAGGCAGACGACGAGAAAGTGGATACTGAATATTATAGCAGAGTATCTCTCACCGTTGCCATTTACGAGTTTCCTGATATTGCACTTGAGCTTCGAATTCGAATGCAGTATTTGTTTTCTTACGTCTGCTCTGCCTACCTGCTATGCTAAGCTAACAAAATAACGTGTCAAATGTATTTTCTTTTACGTACTCATGAAGTTCGGATCGAAAATGGAATAAAATATTCACAAAGTGTGACATTCTTGTCGTGTTCTACTCCAGACCAAGCTATAAGAAGCGAAGTGTACGTATTTC
Source organism: Mesaphorura yosii (assembly GCA_009869945.1). NCBI lineage: Eukaryota > Metazoa > Arthropoda > Collembola > Poduromorpha > Tullbergiidae > Mesaphorura > Mesaphorura yosii. The sequence goes on along the minus strand of WIXG01000061.1, from coordinate 198,849 downwards.
ATTTAAGTGCCAGGCCGTGAGGCCTGCTTAAATTAATGGTATGCATAACGCAGGACGTGCATGAAGCCATGATACGTCGTGGATCTCTCTTCAAGCACCAAGTCCATCAGTACATATGTAAATAATAAAAATACACTGCGAGTTGGAAGAATAAAGGGAAAAGTATTCACTCGTGTTATGATTCAGAAGGATTCCTGTCATATTTCATTGATTCACAAGCACATAGACGTATAAATTCGACTGACTTTCTATAAGCAAGACAAGCATAAGCACAAGCAGCGCTATTTGACAGTCAGCCGAGGACCAACCTCGTGTTGAAGTGTTAATTTTAGTCAATACGACACTCTGTTCATGTCTTTCTCTCGCATTTCCATATTATCTTTATTATCCACATGTGTAGTTGTCAATTACTATTGTCAACCCACAATTTGTAAACAGAGTTAAATAAATAGAGTACGGAGTCCTGCAGCAGCAGTCAGCAGTTATCGCGCATAATCACGCTGGCACTGGCATTAATGACATGACACGAAAGGTGAGGACTGAGGAATGAGAATGAAGTAGGAAGCAGGTGCAAATGGTTCGATTTCACAACTCATTCATTCTTTGTATACGCTCAGTAAATAATTCCTCGCATTGCATTCATTGCTGGCTGCTGGTCGAACATCCGTCTTTATTTGACAACTGGACACGACACGACTACACTACGACTGGCTTACACCAGGAGAAGGATTTGAATTTGTAACATGGGCCTTTGTACAGTAGATTGTGGACATAGACGAGGATTTTAAGTAATCTGATACTTAAAGAAATTGGAATGGACAGAAAGGAGCTAGAGCTTGGTGCTGGACTAAATGCTCGCTGTCCAGTCTTATCTCTGTAACACGAAGCAGTGAGCAGAGCATCGAGCGATGGGAAGTAATTTGAGGTATCAACGTCACAAATGTCAGGGATTGACAAGTTGGTTGTTTCACCAAAGTGATAATGAGTTTAGATTAAAGTTAAAACCAAGCCACGCCACGAATAATGGAATGGTTTGGGCCAATGAAATGAAATGCCTTCTTCAGCTTCTGATTGACAAGTTTTCACTTCACAGTACAAATGGACAAATGCAATGAATTCGTGTTCATGTTCGTGGCAAGAATCGGACACAGGATCTGAGACAAATTCTACTTGGTGGGAAACTCGATACACGAAAAGAAGGAATTGACCTCATTCAGTTCCTCATTCAAATCATAACAGCAGTCCGCATCTTGAAAATTTTCGCCCCAAGCAAACTTTTAGCAGGGACATTTTAATTAACCTGAATTCACACCGCAGCGGCACTGCAGTGCAATTACACTCAAGCCGAAATAAATACGTGAAATTGGATAATGATAATAAATGAAAACTAAAAACTGTACTTCAGTTGAGTCTCACGCAATTTCTCTTTGAAGAATCCGCTATTTACAATTCAGCAGCTGATTGCCATTTTGAAGTTGTAATTTGTCACTGACATTGCAATATCGCAAGAGCATTCGCAGTGCTTGCAGGCGTGCATAATTTAATTATGACGACTTCTTTCTGAATTATGGCTGATAATTGAGATGTCTTCGCCTTCGCCTCTTCGTTGCGTTGTTCAGCTTCATCGACTCGAGACTCGGGACGAGACGAATTGACAAATTATGAAGAGCTCATTGAAGTGTCTATTTGTCTGTGAATGAATACGAATAGCGAAGAAGGAAGAGGAATGGGAAAGAGTTGGAGTGGATTTTAAAGTCCAATGCCCTTCACAATTGCAACCGACATAATAACGTTGGTTCAGTGAGAAAGACAAGTGAGCAGGTGTCTCTGTCGTCTTATTCTTAACGTTGCGCTGCTGAGGTTTGACGGAAGACTTTCCAATTAAGCATGATATTTTGTCGTAGCTGCTATGCTGACTGACGCGTTGCTGTCGGAGCTGGATCATCATTATAATCATCTTGAGAGCATGAATGAATGTCACTTGACAATGATGAGATGGCATGACAAAGATATGCATGAATATTAAGCAGTTGTTCTGTTTCTGCTCATCGTGGCCATGCTTGCTTGCCTGCTTGCTAATGGCACTTGTGTCGTGGAGCATTTCAACGAGACAATTCGTTTGTCTTGTCCTGTCATTTATTATTATTTTCATTTTGTCTTACACATGTCATTATTATCATGTTTACTCCTTCATTTGTTCACTTCACTCCTTCTGCTCTGCCTTGTTTTACATTCTATTCAGTGCGCGCGTAGGCTGAAAATGGCAGCTGAGGTGTTGGACTGAAGAGACATTTATTTGTCAAGCACATTTCATACTTCAATGAGGAGGGTTGAGTTGAGTTGACTACTTGTGTAATGAGGCGTAAAAATAAAGAACCACGACGAAAGCACGCAGCGCGACTGCGCGATGCGAGAAGGTAGTCAGGCTCTTATGAAGTCGTAAATGTCAAACTTCGGAAGGAGACTTTTCTCTACGTCTTCACCAGCCTACCGCGTTTCGCCATAATCATTAATAAAATAATTTGTCTTGTTTCTCATTAGTGGTCACAGCTGGAGAATTTGCACAACCACGAATTAGCTCGTGGTGCGTATTTTTGCGATTTGCAAACCGAAACGACAAGTCTGACGTGAAACGCAAGACAGAAGGAGTGAAACAACTCTGTGAGTGAAAGGGTGAGGTCAGTCCAGTCAAGTAAACTCTTACTGATGTGTTTATTATTGTATGTTTGCTCTTGTATTTGTTTTGACACACAAGAGCACTTGCACTCACAACTGCCGGGACTCCCTGGCTTGGTCCTGGCACCAGTACCAGGCAAAAGAGAAGAATCAGGAACCAGGATCAGCATTCAGCGTAACTCGACATGGCTTGGCGCTTGGCATGGAGAAGCAGAATTACAAGGACTCGAGGGAATTTGAGAAGGCGAGACGTACTCAATATTTTCGTTCCATAATAAAAGGCTTGTGTACACAGGATTGGAATTGGAATGAAAATGAAGTAAAAGACGAGCTGATGATGAGATCCACCGTGCCAGTGCAACGGCAATGTGCCCTGTCTTTCTCCCGATTTTTCCTGCCTTTAGCTCGCACTCGCAATCGCACTTGTCTTTTAAATAAACTGTGTGAGCGTACCTTCCTTCATTATTCCATTTGATACGCGAGGAGTGCAAGGATTCTCTTTCTCTCCCATTGTTACTGCACTGTTGACTTTCCCACTTATCTCACTTCTAAATCAACATCATCCGATCCATCTCGCGCCTCGACAGTCTCCTCTTTGCATCTTGTTTCCTCTGAACTCTCTTCTATCTTCTGTTACTCCTTTCATGAAAAAATACACGCACGGAGAGCAGAGTCATTCAAAACGCAAGAGCAGTAATCAAATTACTTCATCTAATAAGAATAATAAGAATAATTCTGGCAGCAAAAAAGACAGGACAGGAATTGAGTGATGGTGGGAGTTTGAGCTTTGTTTTACTACTACTGTGATGTTAATGGAGGGAAAGCCAGCTAGCAGCAGCAGAATGAAATATTATATCATTATATTTAATTTGTGCGAGTTCTCACAATTTACTCGATGACATTATCATTTTGTCAATTTAGCCAGGCAGGCGGGTGGGAGACGAGAAACAGAACGTCTTCTCCTTGCCTCGCCTAGTCTGTTTGCGTTTGTACTTTGCACGAGTGTGAGACATGTTGCTGATCATTATCAACACCGGCGTCGCATTCGCATCTCATCGACTTCGAGTGTGGAGACATCACATCAGGGAAAATCAACAAGCTACAGCGCACTAGCACCCTGGCGCATTTTGCCGTTTCGTCACGTCACCAGTTGGTTGCTTGGAATGAAAGTCTTCCGGAATTTCGCAATCGCAATACTGAATTTTGAATTCCTTTGTAATCTCGTTTATTAAACCTGGAAAGAATTGCCCTACGTTCGTGTTGACAATTCACCCATTTTGCTTCTGTAATATTTCATTAATAACTTATTTTTCTAAAAACGTTGTTGAGACGCGAAAGGCGACGGCGATAAAGTCCTTTAATATTATTTGTTTTTGGTATTCGCTTTGTGCCTGATTTTTTTCCACCTTGCCTGAGTGATTTGTGTTTCAAAACGCCAATCGATGTATTTGATTTTGCTACTTTTGTGGCATTAACATTTAAATTTTTATCCACGCTTGTTGTGTGCCCGTGCCTCCTTGATTTTAAAATTTACACTTTTACTTCTCCTTTCCGTTCATTCCCGGAATGCAATTCTCGGTAATAGTTTTGATATTCCTTTGACTTTTTCTCCTGCTGCTTTTTAAAAAGATTTCGTAATCAGCTTCCAACTGATTCCATACATCAACAGCGTGTGAGATTCGTTTGATCTCGTTCTCGTGCTGATTTTTGCTTCTTTGAAGGCGAAAGCAAAAATTGAACATTTTAATGGAAAATGCCAGTGAAAGGTTTTGCAATGAGCAATCTACTTATTTTCTGCTTTCGGTCGAATACGCCTCGGCCTAAGCTTATTTTAAAAAATTGAGCTGGAATTAGAAATCAAATCTCGTCTGAACAAATTCAGGCACGCGATTTATGGAACTTTTGAAAATCGGCGATGGACAGCACAATGCCACTCCGAAATTAATAAACCTTGTACTTCAACCGCTTTCCACTGAAAAATGATAACTGGACGGAGAAGACGGAGAAGGAAAGTGTCGAGGGCAGACAAAACACGGACCCGAAGTGATCAATGGTCAATTGTCCATGAAAATTGAAAAATCGTGTCTTCCATTGTGTTCAACTCGTTATTGCCGTCGTTTGTGTGCGTGGAGTTGTACTCTTTTTGTTGTCGGACGTGTGAAGAGGAGCCTCCATCAAGCAGGAGCAGAAGCACGAAGTTGATCGAGGATTTTTGGCTGACCGGCGTATTGCCAGAAAATTGCTTGGTTTAATTTATTTGTCTGTCTCTGCGGTTTATCATAAAGGAGCGTCGCAATAATTCAAAATTTCACTACAACTCAGACAAACGCGTACCAGTACACGTGAAAGCGTGTGATCATTTTTAAAATTTGTTAAACCAGACAAATTTATTGTCCTGAAGCTGCGCTGGTCACACTAAATCAAATTCGGTATTCAACCAAGCTTTCTGCGTTCTGCCGTCACTGCCACACGCTACATTAAATCCGATTTACACATCTTGTTTGTAAAATAGTAGTGTAAACAGAGGCCCCGTTTCAATTGTACCGTTGACGTGTAGAGTTCATAAAGATTTGTTATGGTTCACTGAATCCCTGACTCGAACATTTCCCCAACTTTCCACATGATTAAGCTACAAATCACAAAACATACAAAAGACCACCGCCACCCTCTACTCGGCTCGACTAACTACTTCACCACGGAGACGAGTGTGGGAGCGAGGCTGTGAACTTTCTTTTGTGCGAAAACGAGGAGCGTTATGTGCTTTGCTTTGTGCAATCATTACGAGTACGAGCCACGAGCAATGCACGGCGCGGCACGGCACAGCTGTAATACGACTGCTTTTGTTGATTTTCCCTTTTGTACTCTATTGAATTGACCGATTTCTTGTTACTCGTTCGCGTCCACAAGAATTATACGCATTAGAGCGAAAAAGAATGACCACAGTTTTCATTACTTTCTGCAAATAGCAGGCCATTGTATTCTGCTTCTCACTGAAGCGTCCAAAATGAGAAGCCAGTCACACCTCATTACTTGCTGTACGCGTTACTTTACTTTATGATTTACGATTCTTTACGATTAACTCTTCTAATAGGAATTAAGTTTATTATTACCTCATATACTTATAGGATTAACCAGGCAAGCCAGGCTCATGAATAAAAAGCTCGGATTTTAATTTCATTTTTCTTATTGTATTATAAGTAACAAGTTGCTAATTCCACTTGTAAACAATGATAACTTGATGCTACTCGTCACTGTTATTCTTAGCTTGTAAAGGCATATCTGTTAAATAATAAGTGCTAATATAATAATGTCGTGAATGCGAGGTACATTTGCATGCACGATGCTGAGCTGACGGCTGACAGACGTAAAATGACATTTCGACCAACGGCCAGCAGCAGCTCGAAAGTCCAATGCTGCTATTTGGCACTTATATTCCATTTTAACTCATGGTTTAATGACATCAGAATCCACACACGCTTATTGCAATTGCCGCATTTTACATAATTACGGCGTCACGGCACTAAGCCACGTATAACGTATAAATGAAGTGCAAAATGTGCGGATCATCGTAACACCTTATTATTAATAATATTCAGGACCAATACAATACAGTAAAGTCAGCCGCAAGACGTAGACGCACTGCACGAAACGCGTATTGCACGATAAATGATAGCTCATGAATCATGAATCATGAATCAAGAATCATGAAATATGATGATATGAGATATCCGGACCGACATTAACTTCTTCAACTCAACCTGCAGACCAGCCAAAGCCAAGTAGGATATAAATAGGGATTATTTCAGGGTTTCATTTCTCATCTCAATATTCAAACAAAAGAACCCAAAGCCCAGATCAGACACAGACGTGGTAAAAAGAAAGCCAGCTGAATGCTGAATGTGCTGCTGCTGACTTGAGTGCGTATAATATATGGTATTCATAAACATCATTTACTAGAATGACAAACAAATATTTTGATAGTCACCAAAAATACACGTATAAAGAATAATGCACTCGGATGTAATGCCAACAGCAGGGCAGATAGAGCAGAGATGGAAAAGGGTTAAAAGAAAATAAATTGTTATTTTGACTGGCACTGGCACCCACTGGCACTGTATAAATGTTTTTGGAACCGAGTAAGTGCCACCACTCCTACTTTACTTAACCGTTGCACGGTCGTAATACGTCAAATGTACGCACAACCAACGTGCATCGCGATGGCAGGCAGGTAGGCACCTTAATGGATTGAGCCCATTAATGTCTGTTACGTTACGTTGCGTTAAAAACAGCCGAATTAATATTCTAGACTCAGTTCGGGCGTCGGGCAGGGCAGCGTAATTTGAACTAATTACAAGTTCGCCAGCGCCCAGCGTCTGCAGCTCCCACACTTTAACCTCGTGACGTCAGAATTCGGTTACGAGTTCTCCTTCCAGACTGACAACAAAGGTAACGTCTCAGAAAGTAGCTGTAGCGTCTTAAGTAACATGATGATTATGATTACCTTCACAATGCATGATTTACAGCGTGGATTGTGGATTATGTTTGACAGAGTTTACGCTTTTATTATTCACTTTTTACGAAAGATACACTAGAGAAAGAGGACCCTGTTGTAATAATATTTATATTGTTATCCAAATATTGTACAACAACTTGTAGTCGTTCTGGAGTAGCCCAGCTCCTTTTGTTGTGATTCTCGCAACAAAAGAAAGTTAACAAAACGCTTTAATAATAGTGTGCAGTAATACCTGCAACGAATACGTACGGTACGAATATATGACATACGAGATGACGATAGGCTCTCTTTTGTGAGCTGATAAAAGATCGGATTCGAGCCTGTACTTGGAAACGAAACGAGTAGCCAGACTGCCAAACGAGACGAGATGACGAGTGTCATAACGCGCATGTAAATGTAAATGAGAAAGAAGCTGCCAATGCCAATATTCAATGGCCAATACCCATAATTTGAGACATGTTGCTTGTAATGATTTTTAATCGATGAGGCCAAGTTATGCTGGGAACTGAAACAGACACAGATAAGTGATCGATATTTTTCTTGGAAGGAATTCCAATGAAAGCGTATCGCGTTTGCGTTTGCGTGACAGACAAGAATCCCTACATTTCTTGCAATCTTTTGATTTCACTTCTTTGTTTTTCTTTTGGCTCTCGCTCTCGCTGTTGCTGGGCTCGCTCTGCTCTGTTCTGGACTGCACTGGCTGAGAGATCTTTAACATCTTTCGGATTAGCGTAATGTACTTTTGACAGCGTCGATTTTTAAGCCGCTTGAAACAACTGATGAGCCACGTCGCATTACCGTACCGCATCTGACAACCATTTAGGCTTGTGACGTCCGTGTCTGTGGCGTGGCATGGCGCGGGTTGCGGTTAACAGCTAACGAGCCAACGCATCTTCTGCTCTGCGCTGTGTAGTGTTAAAGTGCTTTAATTTAGAGCAACGCAGCAAGCAGAGAAAGTGCGGATGCGAGTAACGATGAATTTCGTTTTGGGGTATTTATATTTAGAGTCCAGGCTGAAGTGCTGCTGCTAAAAGATTAAGCTGAGAATTACGACGATTGTTACCCTTGCGCCGCAAACACAACCTAAAGTGCATGAATGCAATATTGCGTTACTCGTACTCGTAATGTAATCAGCTTTAAGGAAAAGAGGAAGAAAAAATTGAATGAAGGGTGAAGAAGGGCAAAGAAAAGCCATGCTAGGCCAGGCAGGACAAGATTGCGTAGTATAAAAGGGTTACAGCATTCATCGCACATCAAAGTGATATAAATTGAAAAATGGTCCTCCCCAAACTCGCACTTACATCTTCGCAATACAATGCAGAGAACAGCGCCACTCTACGCGGCTATTAACATAATTTCGATGTCAAGCCACTCAGTCAGTCATGTTGTATTTACAATGCAGGGTTGGGGTGAAGGAGAAAGAGAAAAGGAATGACCAAAACTCAACATTGCATTGCTTGTTAACTTCACCTCGTCCGAATCGTTATCGAGTCATAAAGAACTGAGATCCTCAAAAATCCTTTGTTGAAATGTCAACAGCAGTTGGTCGTCGTTGTTGTCGTTGGTCAGAGGTCCTCGACTTCCTTCCTACGCCGTACATTGCCTAACTCAATTTTTATTGTGTACGCACGGTCAATAAGTGCCACAGCGAGCGGTCAGTTGATGTGTGCGCGATTATGCGACAGATTTCATGAGCTACAATTATTCACGTCGTGCGACAACTTTTTCGGCGAGGAACCAACAACATAAATATTTTGTAATTACCACTTCAGGAGTCCGACCAGGAAATTCGCATTGCATTTCTTAACGGTTACGGCTGCTTTTCTATTCAGCTTTTAACCTTTACTTTTGTTAAAAATGTGGAAAATGCGGGGCGGCATGGCTAAGATCAAGGTAATAATTTGCCCGCTGAGTTCTTGGGAGTTCTACATTTCACCCTTTCCTTTCCGTAATAATTCCATTGACAGCGCAAACGAAAATGTCCAAACATCATAATTTGATCTGTTTCTTCAAGCTTCTTGCTGTGATGAATTTTTATGATGAAGATCGACCAAAGAAGTATTGTAAGTTGTTCGCAGTGCGCGTAGTTCGCTTCGTAATTGATGGCTTTATTAAGCGACTGAGATGTTGATGATGAGATTTGAGCTGGGAGCTGAGCTAGCATTTCTTTGAGTTGGAATTACAAGGTATGCTGACAACCACTTTAAACCTTTAAAAGTTGAGTCTCGCACGTGGAGAATAAAATCATGGATGCAAATCATCAAGTACTCAGCGCTCTGTCATAAGCATAATTTTTTCGTTATGTTGCTCTTTCGCTGGAAAAGACCAGGAGGTAAAGAAAACTTTTTAACAAACCCCAAGGTTTATTTTTACAGGAATCCAAATTCTCGTCAAATATTCATCTCCAACTGAGACCAAGCGAGCCCACTATTACATTAGACTAGAAAGCATGAGAGGAGAGGAAGAAACGCGACGCGGAAATTTCTGGATCAATTTATTCCTTCAAATGCTCAGACAGGCACAAGACTAGAGACGAATTGAAAAAGTTTTAAGTTGACGCGGTGTTGCAAGCCAAAGTTACGGAAACTACGTTCAAAGTTAAACTTCCGTGCGGATTAAAATGAATACGAAATGTCTTCTGAGAAGAGGCGAGGCTTGAAACTTTCATCTCGTAAGGTAAAATTATGGAGATGGAAAACTTTCTTCTTTCCCCGCCTGCCTTGCAATGCTAATCCTACGAATTGAGCATCGGAATTTGTGCCTATCTTCACCCAGAATAACAAGGCTCGGCGTTCTGTACCTCATCAAAATATGCTGGTGAAATGTAAAGCCAGCGTTGGTGCATGCTCCTCCGTCTTGTCTTCTTGGAGTAAGGGATCGAGTTCAGAAGATGAGACAAGAGGCGGGTGGCGATGGCGGATTGTATGACATCATGTCGTCGTTGTCTGATTCCTCGCCTTGTTAACAAGAAAACCTCCCGTTGTAATTCGTAATTCTTATTTCTTCTCTCACGCTTTTAGAACTTTTAGTTTGCCACTTTGTAATTTAAATTCGGAAAATTCGTGGTTTCTCGACGGCTTTGCGTTGTGGAATGAGTTTAGTCTATTATTTTAAGCTCTTGTCATGCGCTGTGCCCTACAGTCTTTCGGTCTTGGAATCATCGCTTTGGCTTTCGTGATTTTCAGCCATGTTATTTCGTAATGCTTTGCGCTACGCCAGTGTTTTGATCAGCATGACACGACTTGACTTCCAATTCACTGAATTGACTTCAGCAACTGTCTTCTGACCCACCAAATTAGTGAAATTACTTACATAACCTAATGCACGTATACGTTAATTACACACTGCTTGGTGCTTTGCATCCGCATGAATTCATGGCGCATATATAATGGAATCACGTAACGAAGTAGGATATGAGGAAGGATACGTATTTAATTCCGCTATTGTATTAGTTTGTGACAATTTGAATGAATCTGAATAATTGAGAGCCCTGAATGAGATGAAACGAGGAATGTGAACGAGCCAACATCAAAAATTTATTAAGTCAACAAGATGCTGATTGAAACAGCTCGCTTCGGCTTCGGTATCGCCAACCCCTCCATTTTTGTGCTCATTTGAATTCTCATCGAATCACCAGCAAATGCTCCCTTTCTTAAAAATCATGCACACGTGACAACAGATAACAAGGTGCGTTGGGATTTGCATGGAATGCAGCCTCTGACGACTGTGGCCTCCGGTCCGACCAAAAATGGCGGAATACCCAATAAATTCCAAATGAACGAGCACCTAAATATTCAATTAATATTTCAAGTTCCCTGTTTTCGTGAAAGTTTGTGCAAAGTTTTAATCGAATAATCTGAACGAACTGTGCAAGAAGTTGTAAGTGCGTAATTTCCTATCCAAATTAATGGAAAACTACAGAAGCAAGCTCAGGCCAAGAATGAGACCTGCGTCTAATCAATTTTCGGTGCTCCGGCTGCAGACTCCTAAAGGGCAATCAGCGAGGAAAGCGTCCAAGCAAGACCAAAGTGCTGAATCTGAATCGAAACAATGCATCCGGTTGCAACATAAACACAATTCATCAGGTGTGAAGTCGAAACGCTGTAAAGTGAAGGAAGTCGTGTCAATCAAGAGGTCATTTACTCACTCATTCATAGGTAACAAAAATTCTGCTAATCGCAAAATTTCCAAGTTTACAGCGGAGAAGTTTAAAGTCTCTTCTCTTTTTCTAGGACTCATTGAATGGAAGAAGCGCCACACTCATGATCCAGTTACGTCCACGCCGAACCCAAACTTACCGCCGGTGTCACAGAAGGACATTCAAACCTGCTTCGGATTCGTAAGCACCGACTCGACAGATGGACACAAAAGCAGTTTCATTTCACCCATCAAATGCAGCAGCAGCAGAAGTGATGCAAAAATAAAGCGTACGCGAATTGTGTAGTGTAAAGAGTGAGATTGCTCTCAAAATGTGATATTAAGCATTCCTATGTCATTATAGTGTCAATAAAGCGTATTTTGTTGTCCGCAAACTATCGGACCCAACAGTCAAGTAATTGAATCCGACCGGAACTTAAGACTTTATGAATAGCATTGGCGAGATCCGAGATCGAGACAGCAGCGCCTTGAGGAAAGGGAAATCACAAACACAGTTGTGCAAATCGATAACCGTGTCTCGCATGCTTTTATTGACATGTTTGCTAATAATTCGCGTCTGCCGTAAGTTTATTGCGTGAAGGGTCCACACAGACCTGCATGACGTTGAGAAGTTGAGGAAATCGTACATCTTTGTCATATTTGATAAATAACTTCTGGCTACAACACCAACGCCAACGCTCAACACACTGCACATATTTCTCTATTATTTAGGAAATGAGAGAATGTGACACCCCGCTGTCGCTTCTTTGTGCGAAGAAAAAGTTAATTGGAGAGCTCTTCATCTGATGGATGTGCGATAGTGATGTGATGTATTCATTCCCATGAGCGTAAGCATAGCCTGTCTACTCTGAAAATGATGCAGGTGATGATAATGATTCTTTTATCATCACTACCACATCTCTTCTCTTCTCGTCTCGGTCTCCAATCGGACATTGTTGTTATTTATCATCATTATTAGCAATACGAAGCCTGAACACTATTGGCTCGAATGCGCTGCTGCCTAAACAGACATAATGTGATCTACGTACGCGTATATTGACTAATTGGAAAGTGAAAACACGATCCACGAGACGGCAACGAAAACTGATACAATAATAACACATTGCATATATGCAGTGCAAGTTCAATGGGAAGCATCGAAAGAGGATGGACTCTCTAATCTCAACAATGCAATGCAGGCTTCAATCTTGCTGGTGCGCTTGTTTTTTACGCTAACAAGGCAGAATTATTACCAAGCCTTTAATTTTCGTCAGTTTAATACTGATTCTGGCTTGGAGCTTCTGATCGGCAGTTCTCAAAGGATCAAGCGGGTCAGTCCATAACTTCGCATTACGACTGACAAGCAGAAAAGAGTAAACTTCGTTCCGGTGGAATAAAGTTGTAAGACGAGGAAGAGCAGAGTAGAACAGAACAGAACAGCGGGGTGGCTTCCATCATAATTCCGATATTTTCTGCCTGTTTCATCCAGAACAATATGTGCACAATGTAACCACACAATGCAACATCAAAAATTGTATCAGCAGCGTAGAAAAGAATCCTTTCTTCAAGAAACGAGATAGGATTTATTAATAGCAACATAGAATATTAATATCGCAACCAGAAACGCAATGCTTCCAATTTTACAAAATTCATATTTCCTTTTCTTATTAAGCACAAATTGTTCTCTTTACAGTTTCTTAAACTTGGAAATGTGCTGCATTCTGATTTTATTTTGCTTTGATCATCTTTTGTCCAAGAAATGCAAAATGCGCTGCGGATTCTTTTATCCCGAATTCAACTGTTCTGAGAAGTGAACCACGCGGTGATTCAGAATGATAAATCAAGATCGATGAACGTCAGTACCCAGTGTGTAAAGGAGTAGCGAGCAAAGGCGTGCGCCGCATTCCGCCTGCGTAGCAGTAAAATGAATGATGATGCCTGGTTGAAAGAGTCCGATTCCTGTAATTCGTAACTCGTAAGACGATAATGCGCCCGTAATTTGATTCTTTCACAGCCACGACCAAGACCGAATAACCAGTCAGCTCATCACCCACGTTCGCGTACCCGCTCCTCCGCATTGCGGGATTCTGAAACTAAGGAGTTCACCGTTCACTGTTCACCCTTCCTCGTCATCATCATCTTCCTAAACATGTGTTACACGAGCCACTGATTAAATAATAAAGCACAGTGTGAGTCTTCCTTTTCATCTCGAGAAAAATTAGTATAAAATATCCAACAGTACAACAAGCTTCATTTCGAAATTGTAATTGGCCTGCTGCATTTTCTGCACTGCACTGCGCAAATTGTAACACTTGCGAATGAGTGCAAAAAGCAAGGCAAAAAGTGCATTATTGGAGTAATTAGTTGCGAGCATGAAATTAATCATCTTCTCACATTGTTGAATGGAGTTGCAAAACAATGCAATCTCGAGACCCAGCAATTAACGAATCCGCATCCGCAGCGTGAGTGCGGAGTGATGATGATGTGACAGGTGTGAATAATAAAGTAATAATATTGTTGCAATTAATTTGATTGTAACAACGCCACAGTCATGATCGTCATTGTTGTGGCGCTGACTGCCTGCTTTTTGCTTTTGTTTTGTGAACCAGTTATGATAGGACCGAGACGCAATGTGAAAAGAGTCAGCATAATGACTATCTGAAAATGCGTATAATCATAACCACTGAATAATGAATTAATCATGAGCGCAGCAGCAACAGCAATGGCAGCAGCAGTGCATTGAATTCAATTGCATGGGAAGAACAATAAATTATTTGATTGAAGAGGAAGAGAGACGAAATGCGGATGAAAAAAGAGGGATTGGAATTTAAAAATGTTGTGAAGCATGAAATGAACCAGCATATTACGTGCGATACGACTTTCGACAGTGCTCTATTGAATATGAAATATTTCACCCCTTTCAAGATAATCATGGCTCGGGTTCCGTGCCAGAGCCGCGTACCTTCCGTCCAGAAGGAGAGCGAGAGGCATGAAACATGATGAGTAATTGAATCAATAAAATAATAATTATCATGGTGCATTTCATCGTAACGCACCGGATTCAATTGAGTTTCAAAGTTTTTCAATTCCCTGCCTTGACTGGCTTCGTGCTTAATAACAAGTTGCAACAAAATATTCGACTTTGGCTCGTTGTCACCCTTTTTGACATGATACTTAGTACAAAGTTTGGCCATGATTGCGCAACGTTATGAAAATTAGCTGATACGAGCACGCTATCTGAAGCTGAAACAATCGCTTTCACCTGACCGTAGGCGAATGCGCACAGACGAGTTTTGCTGCTTGGATTGCAGTTCCCTCAAGAAATCACCGAAAACCTCCTCTCCAATTTCGTCCAGACACCGCGTGCGGGATGGAAGTAACGATAACAATCGAGCCAGATGAACCGGATCCAATTGAGTTTGCTCTAGACAACGGAATTAACCCGATCGTGTGCTGCATGATGCCGCCTTGCCTGATGATCGCTCCACCTGGATACCAAAGTCAGGGTCAACAACAGCAAGCTGGACTCCCGCAGCGAAATCAGGGCACGGCCAAGGGTCCGAGGGGCAGCGTCAGCCCTCGCAGTTCGCCAACGCAGTCACCGACGTCTTCGTCCTCGTCTCCGACGGAGACACGGACCGGAACCAAAACGAGCAACGCCAGCAGCAGTTCGTATTCGTATTGTACCAGTTCCATGCTTGCAACAAAGCGCTCACATTCTCATTATGGAAATTAACTGCAGTGACAGTGCAGTGTTGATACGTTCCCATTCCACTGTTAGCAAAGATCCACCGGAAAAACTGTTCAAAGAACAATGCATGGCGAGAGTCTCGCCTCTTCCATGACTGATATTAATATGCACTCATTAAACACTGCACTGCACTTTGTACAGTCTTTATTTTCCCAACCTTCACCCCGGGATACGACGTAATGCTCATCAGGCTTCGAACACTTTGAACGCGCCACTCCTGATCATTTAATGCGAAGCAACAGCGATCAACGATCAACGTCTTTCATGCGCAGGATGCGCCTCGGCCTGCGAACGCGCAAACTCAAACAGCTCGTAAAGACGTAAATTCTTCGAGCTTTGTTACGTTTGCTTGCAGTTGCAGTTTTTGGTTTTTCTTAACTCAAGTCCTGAGAAAACAATGGCTTAAATCCTGCAAATTAATGCATCGAAAAATGGAGAATCACAGCCAGTGATTCTCCATTATGTTGGAAGTGGAAGTGTGTGATTAGCATCACCTCGTTTCTGCATGCCTACTTATCTGTCTAGTTTAACGCTTTTAGCAGTTTTAAAAGGTGTCAATTACTTGGACTCGTTTCATCAAGCGTTGCAGTGGTTAACGATGCATTGCTATTACACTCATTGCAATTCATGGCACTCATGCGATCATTTGATGTAATGATGGATATGTAATAATAAGCCTTATTATTATAATTATGCCAGGTGCCATGCCACGTTAAGTTACTTTACTAAGTGGACTAAGTACACATCCAAGCACGCATGGCATGGATTCTTTCTTAGTGTTTACTATGTAGATAATTACAAGTCCCAAGCCACTAAAGTCACCGATGAAGTGTTTGACTTTGACTTACACTCCATTAACGTAACTTCATTCATCTTATCACCTTCGTTATTTTGTGTGCTCAGTTTAATTCTCATTCTACATAGCCTGAAGTATTGGCAAAACAGTGGTGATTTCCAATTTGATAGTCTTCGCAAACTTGACAGTGTCAGCAACCATGTATGATAGCGTGATTGGAAATTAATAACGACGATGGGGCGTATTTACAAATTGGTGTTGTAGTGAGTAAACCCGAGCGACTCCAAGTCGTAGCATAGTGCAGTATAAGCGTGTAAGCGTATTAAGCTGGAGGCTATGACAGTATGTAATTTGGTGGTCAAAACTTATGCTCGCTCGACTCTAATAGACAAAAGATGAAAGTGTTATTAAAGTGAAAGGTAGACACACAGACATTGACTGCACGGAGCAGCAGCAGTGATAAATAAGTACGGCGAGTAAATGAAACGAGATGACGTGATGAAAAAGATGAAGAGATGAAATGAACTGATGCTGATTTGATGTGTGTAATGAAACGTCTCAGCTCCTGGCGCCTTCGTAACTTTATTTCATTAGCTCGCTTTGGCTTTGGCTGCTGCTCTTTTGAGCAGCGCTGAACATCCATTTCATCAATGATGATATAATAGACTGACAAATACCCGTACAAGACGCGGTCTTAATAATGCGGGCCATAAATGCATTTCAGACAGAAGTTGGTTCTTCTTTCTTGCAGTTGAGTGAATGTGAATACAAGAATACAGAAAACAACAATAACAGTATTAGCATGAAATGCCTACTAATCTTGGCAGTCCATATAAAACTGTAATCTTCCACTTTTATCAAATCTAATTGAATACTATCGGCATGTCATATCTCTCAACTACGCCACCTTTCAATGACTTAATTTGAATTCAGTCTTCTACGGTCTCACCGTCCGGAATACCTGAAATTAAGAAGCAAAAGCAGCAACTCCGAATGCAGAATTCGATACCTGCATGAAAAGGATATACAAAGTCTATCAATTCCACTTGGTAATGTAACCTCCCTGTTCTTTGAATGAACAAATACGAAATGACGAACTCAATGATCATGAATCATGAGCCATCATTTCAATTTATTCGTAAGTTGAACTGTCATTGAAATGTCTGCCCTGATAGCTTCTGCTCTTACACTTTTTCAACATGTTAATTATCAGGTAGCAATTCATGAGAAGATGCAAAAAAAAGTATTACTACTTCAACTTGCTCTGAGTGACCGTCGAAGAACGAAAATAGAAGAACGATACTCTTTAACACTTGATTGACTCGAGATTCGAATCTGACCTGCTACTGAAACTGAATAATCATGAATAAATGCAAATCAAGTGAGAAATATCAATGTCAATTACATGATTCTTTTCTTCACTTGTTATCCTGGAGTTTCAGCCTTCTTCATTCTGTTCTTTGTCCTGCACAAGGTCAAGAAAGGTCTCAGA
Organism: Mesaphorura yosii; assembly: GCA_009869945.1. Classification (NCBI taxonomy): domain Eukaryota; kingdom Metazoa; phylum Arthropoda; class Collembola; order Poduromorpha; family Tullbergiidae; genus Mesaphorura; species Mesaphorura yosii. Next base: position 181,484 of record WIXG01000061.1, on the reverse strand, counting down.
TACATGCAACAATGGCTTGATTCTTTGATTTGAGCAGTACAAAACGTGAATGCAACCTTCGTTTATGTCGATTTAACCTTTTCGATTGCCGCAGTCTGGCAATCTTTGAGTAGAGCCAAGCGAACCGATTTCTCAGTTTCTCACACTCCCACAAAATGAAATGACTATTAAAAAGTAATTAGCGGGCGGGCGGCTCAACTTTACGGCATGGATAATGTGAGTCGGCTTACTTGATCCAGTTGACGATTGGTCCTGAAACTGAAACATCATCTGCCCATTGCCCGTCTTACCACAGCAGTGTCAGGTGATTAATAGCCAGCTTGCGTGTCTGCGTTATCAAAGCGGTGAAGTACCGGTCGGTTATGATTCAGTAGTCAAAAGAATTAAGATACGTACAAATTCCTGGTATTCTCAAGCCGAGCAATTTGAGCTTGTCCCTAACGCGATACGCGATGTGATCCAAACTCGAAAATTATAAAGTTTCAGGCATTAAAGGCAAAATTGAAAAGTGCAGCTCACGTGTGGCATGATTAAAAGTCAGTCCATGAGGTAGGAGGAAATGATTTGCATATTTTAATCAGATGAATGAATTTGGCTATTTCGCAGTGTCGTGTACGGTCCTTGTCAACTGTGTTGCGTTATATTCTTGGGCTCTTTTGTTTCACAAACTGTTAACAAAGTCATGCGCGCATTAATTTTTTGTTTCAATAATGAATTACTATCCGAACATCAAATGTACAAATAATTTCATTGTGCTCCGTTTTGCTTGCCTTTGCCAACTGCAGCCTGTAATTACTCGCCTTGGTGCTTTGTCATCTTGTCGCCTCATCGTTATCGCCTTATTTGCATGCTCACATAAGTCTATGACTTCACGCATTGTTAAATTACGGTCACGAATGGAATGGCCCGATTATTGTGATTTTCATACAAATATTTATTATGCGCCATACGCGTAATTAAAACGAAGATTATGATCAATTTTCTCAATGGGGAAGGCAAGCATTACAAACCGACGAGACGGTGACATTCTTTCAGAGTTCAAACCTTGTACTAAATATTTTAACTGCATTCTGAATCAACGCCCAAGGTGACATGCATATTTTGCAAGTGACAATTACACAACACCCCACAATTCAAAGCCCAGTCCGTAATTTTGCTGTGCTGGCGACTCGTCACGAGTTTATCAGCAACGCTGCACGACCGACTTTGCCTACTCTACCGAGAGAGATGAGGTCATTTGAGTATAAAACAATGCACAGGATGGACGAGGCTGATGCTGATGGCTGACTTTAACAAATTGGAGTTGCCTTGAGTGCCTTTTTCCGCTTAGTGAGTCGTAATTTTATGCGTATCGGCCGTCTCACGGTGAAGAAACCAAAATGAGTTCATCATTATCACACTTTCTTCCCGACACGACACGGCGCGGCGTGAACTGAAGCCTGACGCTTGAAGCCTCGTTCACTTCAAAACATAATCACTCAATCCGCTCATAATAATGGTAATAATGATTATGATATTAATAGTGCGCTTCGCGCGGCATGGCGAGGCTTGGAGCATCGAGCTGCGAGAGTTTATTACTATTTTTGGTAAACACAAAAAACTTATTAAATGCTAACCGCATCAAGCAACAAAGTGCCTGACTGCATGGCAGAAAGTCATTAATATCCTGCGCTTGAACTTGTCTTGTCTCGCCTGTGCCTTCCACATTTTTCGTGCGCTGATGCCTCAACTTTTTCTTTTCACGGTTATGAATCCGGTGCTTGTGTAGTAGAAAGAATTCAAACAAAAGACGGTAGACAGTAAGCTACTAATCAGTCGTTTCTCGTTTGTGGATACCTGCGGACTGCGGCACACAATTTAGAAACAAGAATAATACTGCTGCTTATTACATTAGTGGCTGGTTGCTGCTCCCAAATTAATTACTCGTCGTTTCCTACCTTCGTCTTTCTCTTTCATAAATTCATCATCCATCGTGCCGTCCCTTCAGTTTTATGACCTATCTTTTATTTCACCCCAGATCGACTTCCTAAGCTACTAATGTAATAAGTAAGATGCTAAGGTGAGAAAATGCTTGTTCAGCCTTTCCCTTATTTGGTAGTTAGTGAGTTGTTCATGTAGAAATTTTAATCATTTGGTAAGGGAAGGCTGAGACTCGTTCGTCATCCTCAGCACATAAGCAAAATTTTGACGCTGATGCTCATTTTGGTCATCCGCCGGGGTAATCGCCTAGTGATCATGCTGTAACAATGCTAACATCTCTGTCCTGCTCGAAACAGGATCTCACCAAACAAAGTTAACTAATGACTCTTGATTTTAATGTGTATTGACTGCGCCAATGTGCTAATTCATATAATAATTGTTAAGACAAGGAGCGGGACCCGATTCTAAACAATTTGGAATAATTCTGTGAAAACAATTCTCCGGGAACAATTTGTTGGAAACAATTGTCCGGAAACAACCCCCTGGAAACAATTCTCAGGAAACAATTTCCTAGGAACTATTTATCTGTAGAAGAACTGCACCAAATGTGCAGGTATGGGATTGAAGCTTGATATTTTCAATAACTGATCTCGTGAGTCACTCGGCCGACTGAGCGAAGCCAATGGAATTAGAGTCTTGTCATTATTCGGACGCAGAGAAATCGTCGAGGTTTGATTAAAACATTTCTTTGGGCGCGGGCGCAATGACTCGGCGAATTATTTAAATATTAACCAAAGATCATCGTTCGCGGCATGACTTCTGTCTGAGTTCGAATTACTTGAAAGAGATCTGAATATCATACAATAAATCTTTTGATATCATACTCGCCTGCAAACAACGTCGATCGAACATTGAAATCTGATGAAAATTGAATTGTTTGATTCCAATAAAATGCAAATGACTCTGCATTGCAGCGCAACTTGTAAAACTCGTCATTATGGTTTAATGCAGTTACGGACACATGAAAAGAAAAGCATTCAGGTCGGGCAGACGCATTCATATCAAAGCAGATCCAGGATGAAGAGTCATTCAAAGTCATCGTCAAAAGAAGAATACTGAAAGCACATGCGACGCGCTAAATTCTTCAGGCCTTTCGCGATTTACCCACCTGCCTGCCTGCTCACATCTACGGGGAACGAATGTCGTGTGGAAATTTACAAATTCAAATCGCAAGCTTATGAATTCAGAACGATCACGACGTGATTTCAATACGGTAATGAAATGCCTCCGGTTTCTACCATCTTGGCTAAGAAATTGGATGACATGTGTAAAGAGATTTGCTTTGTTGAGCGGAGGCGAATTGCCAATTTCCATATTTCAGCATTTTTTCTCGTCTCGTCTTCTTTTCCTTACTATTGCCTTCTAGGTTGTATGAATTTAAGGAGAAACTCTTTCTCAAGTAAATGAACCTTTTCTATAAGCTGATCCAGCTTCCAATGCTGTGTGCAATACCGCAATGACGCTTATAGTTTGGAGCTTTTTCTGCTTTCATCTCCTTCAACCTTACTGTTTGAAAAATCACATCATCACAGTCTTTCGCAGTAGTAAAGTTAATCTTGAGCCCATTTCGGGATTTCAGGCGAAGAAAAATCGATAACGACCTTTCATCTCGTGGCGTCGCGGATGCGAAAAGTGAAAGACAGAACAATTCGCAAGTAATTTCATTGAAATTGACAATAGTTGGAGCATCGTTCATTTATTGCCAACTGGCGGGAACCCGAAAAAGCCACAAATTAGTATAAACCCATCCGTTCATCCATTCTGTACTCAGTATTTTAAACCAGATCGCACGCCAGGTGGATTCTGTCACCGTCACCGATAGTCAAGCCGATAGCGGCTGGACTATCGGTGACTGTTGAATAACACCGACATTTCGTAGACGCTCTACTCGTACTCGGAAAAATGATGCAACGCAAGCAATGGCAATGACGCCAATATCTAAACAAGGAGACAGATAATTGACACCCTGCCTTCTCAAAATATTTTGGTCTCGTCTCGTTCGCAGTGCAGCCGCAGAGCTGAGACTATTAGTTTAACCAGTGTACATACTTCTTAATCTCATCTTTCACTCGGTACTTGTACAAGAACAACATTTGTCCTGCCCGACCTTTTGTTTCACAGGAAGACGCACTTGAGCAGACCACAGACGACATCGGGGCACACGGCGAAGAAGGCACGGCAAGCAGAACGGAAGGGGAAGCAAATTACGTATAATGCAGTAACGTACTCCATGTTTACTTTTTACAGAAGCACTAAACCTAAAATGATTCTGAAGATATTCTATTCTACTTAGAGAGAACAGCAATTTACTTTACAATTTACTGAACCGAGTTGAGCTGATTTCCAGGTAGCAAAAACAAAGCAAATACTTTAGAGCAGGAACAGGCGGAAAGGTCTCCTCGTCACCAGACCGCATCGACCAAGCGTAGGCGTAATTTCTTGTTGACATTGCGGTGGTGCAAGCAGAGCAGAGCAGAGCAGAGATTGTATCTTGGCTCCCGTAATCTGTAAAAAATAGCAACTCATGCACGAATGCATGCAGGCGGTTCAGCTTCGTTCGCGACTGAACAAACTAATTTGTGTCATTGTCGCTACGCTTTTGCTTCTGTCTTCTGTGTAAATTGTAAAATGTGGTTAATGTAAAGTAATATCAGGTTATGAAATCTGATTTACGTCTTTCGTCTTGGCCTTTTGAGGCAGAACAGTAAACAGCACGGAGACTTGAGACTTTTGTGTGCTTAACATAATTACAGGAGGAGACGCGACGCGACGCATGAATTTTGAGCCGATTTCTTTCAAGACAGTGCCGTCGTCCACGTCCGCCCTTACGATTTTCCTACAATTTTCGGATGCGCCTTAAAGAATTTAGCTGAATCGTTCGATTTTAATTATTCGACCACAATTTTTTAAAAATAAAAACACGAGTTTTATGGCATTCAATCACAAAATCGTACAAAAACAGATAGCAATGAGAAACGATGTTCCATTTTTCTGCGACATGAATAAAGAATCGATCACGATGAAGAAATGAAGACGATCTCGCCATGCAATCATTTTCTTTGATGGATGGACGCGGACGGATGAGGATCACAGCCGACCCCTGAGTGCGCTAAGAAGGCTATAGAAAAGATATCCATCATCATCATCATTCATAACGTCTTATCCAACTGGCTTGCTCACAATCGACGAGCAATCGACGCTGACGAGTAAAGACAAATGATTGAGAATTGGAGAAGAATAGCACAAACTTTTGATGCTGCGGCTGAGTGAGACGTCACTGCGTTGAGCGTTGCATGAACTTTTCTATTAATGATTCCAATGTCTTTATACCGCGCACAACAAAAGATTATTGACAGTTGTTATGTTGTGCTCTGATGTGCTCACGCTGCGAATAAGAAAAGTTGGAAGAAATTGCTATTGTTCCCTCGGCCATCGATAAAAGTAAAAGAGAGTCTGAAAGTGTGAAAAAATCAGCACGGAGTCAAGAACCGTCTAATAAGGGTGCGGTCGATGCCTGAAGAATGGATTAATAATGTATTTATTACGGTGTATTATAAGAAGGCGCAGTATCGTAATGAGATCCAAATGTTCAGAGCTCACACGGCTGCGGCTTCATGTAACGGGCAACAACGAACCACGTGTCTGTCAGTCTGTGTATTGTATTTCGTTCAGGTGATTTGCATTCAGAAATAATTACATTTAATCGTAACCCTTTGAACTCGCTCTGTCTTGCTCAATTTAATGAATGAATTAGACCCCAACCTCTTTTCTTGGCTTGGGCTTCGTCATGCCATGTGTTAAAAGCTACGCGGCTGAAAAGAAATATTTCAATGCGCCGTGAGCCAGCGACCAGCGTGGCACGGCATGATATTCGTATTTTGAATCTGATAGCGATGGAACTCAAACCCATTCATTCCGTTCTCAATTTAGCGTACTTGATCTCTTACACTTAAGCGATTTTCAAGAAAAGTAACACAAATTTTGATAGCGAAATCTTCGCTGATTTGTACTACAAGGTTTTATTCCAAGGCAGTATTTAGCTGCCTGAAGCTGGAACGACTACAACGCAGGAAAAGTGTCCGTGGATGATCGAGCACCGTCCGTAGTCTCAGAGTCGAACTCTAGTGATATAATTCGTAACGTCTGTCATTTCCACTTCCACTGCCACAAGGCTACCGTTGCCATACGTGGCTGGAGTTATTATTCTCATTTGTCCATGAATCCAGCACTGCTGCATTGCAGTTGCTACTGTTCTGTTCTGGTTCTCTGCTATGGCTGTGCCAACCCAACAACCCAGCCGTAGTCGCAGCCGTAGCGCGGTGCAGTGCGAGAAGGGGAAAATTGTATTAATTCGGGATATACTTGAGAGAGAAAAAGGAGAGAACGAAATCTGATATCTCCGCCTCATTGTTGTTGAAGCACATGCCCATTGGAAATATGAGTTGCTTTCAACTGAACATCCAATCCTGGAACTTTTTAATTTACATTATTACACAACGTATCAACAGCGCACAGCGCAGTGGGCATGAATGTGAATGTGAACGGGAGCATGAACACGACACGACGAGACGCGGTCTGAAAAGAAAATCATTATGGCCCCACATGCATGCAGCGGAATAACCTTTTCCATTACCATTACGCATTACCCGTACCCGGTTCGTTGCGTCGCGCCAGAATTTTAGATCAACTCAATTTCGTTATTTCGCCTATTCAGTTTGCAATCATAACGACTCGGCTTCGGCTTCCACTCACTTTCGGAAATGAAAGTCTGGCTGGCTTAGCATGGCATGGCATCATATCCACATCATACGCCATATCATTCTCGATTCGATACGGCACAGCAGTAGCAAACGTACTTGAGTACTTGTAGACTAGACGCACACAGCGTACGTATTGATTTTTATACTTCCCATTATTATTTGCCATTGAGAGTCTACGATTTGCTGATATTAATATTCCACCAGGTTTCAGACCCGCGCCGCGCTTGGGAAATGGAAAAGTGGGATTATTTCATGGAAGATTCTATTTCCATGAAATTCTAGGACCCGAAGAGCAAAAAAAAAGAGCTTTCAAATTTCAATTCCAGCCCGGTTTGGTTGCCGTATTTGGCTGTTTACATCCCATTCCCTTGAAAGACTGGGAGATATTTTATTCAGAAGCCATTTACAAGAGTAACGAAGCTAAAAATAAATGTAAATTCCTCCCCTTCCTTTTGCTTGCTACATTTTCCATCACTCAAATTCAATAAGCCCGTGCTAATGATTAAAAACGTTAATGCGGGAGGCGTACGCTGCGCTCAAGAAATGGCTAAAGTTTATAGATTTCTACGCGATTCTCAACGTCGTTAAAAAGAGGATGTCTGACGCATTAAAATAAAGGCGAAATTAATCAGCTTAATGGCTTCTAGAATAAAACTCTCCGGAAACGTATACATAAGTTCACGTCTAACGAAGCAACCTGTTAATTCTTTCAAAACACTCTCATTTATAAAGCCAGCTGAGTTGAACGTGCCTACATTTGCGTCATTCGCCGTGCGTTTGACACCAGAAACAAAACTCGCCAGAATTCGAACTCGTGCATCCTACTTAACGACCTTTTTAAACTGTTTAACTAAGTGAGTACTAATTTAATTTGTCAGTAATTCACTTCTGTGTTTTCTGTCTTCTAATTGCACATGTTTTGTGTGCTCAGTTGGCGATGGCAGACGAAGATTGAATTTCTAACTGCACCGCTTCGACGAGCCAATAAGTTTCCAGAAAAGTAAATTGATTTTAATTAAGTCAATTCGTTCAGTCGGAACGCGATGGAACAGACGCACAAAATTCGTGCATCGTAAATAATTTATGCCTGCCAAAAGCCCAGCCCGGCATGGCTTAAGAGATTTTGGTTATTGGGAATATTCTGATTCCGGTCTGATGCATAATCCGCGGACATTTTAATACCGAATATGACGTTCGAGTGACAGACTGACATGCACAGGCGGGTTTTGCGGATCAAAATGAAAAGCGCTGAAGAGTCCGCAAGCTAGTCTGACAGCGCATCGCCATCGCGTGCGTCCTGTCATTTGCCGATGAAATGCGTGGCGAATCCTAATGCTAATGCGATTCACAAATCAAATATTAAGGATTATTCCAATACTTATTAACCACCAGAAGTGCATCATTTGTTTTGTGCTCATAAACATCGCTATCGTGTCCGCATTTTCCCGTTCCCGTCAAGCTCGCATTGCATCTCAACACACAAACACGCGAACATGAATGGTTTTGTAGCATTTCCATGTACTGTAGCAATTTCAATTCCGAGGATGGCACTTAAAAGCTTACAGCATCAGATAAGCCATCGGTCATTTAGTTAGTGCGGCACGGACACAATGAAGTAAATGTGAGTTGATTGTTGCATTTGAAGCTATTTAGCGAGTAGGTTGCCAAATCGTGACTACGAGGGTTAAGCACGAATGCTTAATTGAAGTTTCTGTAGCTGTTTCAAAATGTACTTCAGTATCATGTTAAAATGCACCGTAGAATGCGTTAAAGTTAATGCCACTGATAAACAGAAGCAGATTTTACTGCACTTCTTTGCCTTGTGACATGTGACAGGCATTTCCTCTCGATGGCCAATCAAAAATTCCATCGTCTCTCCGAAAAGCAATCTCCAGAATCAAAATCTTTTGTCCTCTGCACAGCCATTTTCGTTCTGCCATTCTGTCGTTTAATCACAATATCACATGTTCCACACACGTCTTCTTCACACGCGAACGGTCAAGCGCAAGTGCCCAAAGCCAAAGACGCGACGCTTAAAAGAGAAGGCAGTTATTCGGAATGACAAAGTGGAAAATGTGGGAACAAAACACAAATAATGCATTACAATTCCCAGTATGATCAGGATTGCAATTGCTATCTATATTTTGCTATATTTTATCTTGTCAACCAAGTGCTGCAATCTGGAATGTAATTTTCTTACGAGGAAATTAGTCAACCAAAATTACACACCGGGCATTTTGTGACGAGATAAATAACTGAGCAACCATGACACGTACGTAATAATAACATTCTATCCAAATTTCCAAATTACACCATGAGATAATGCGATGGCTTGGTTGGCTTACAACGGATTCGGCTCTTGAGATAAGATTCGATAGCGAAATCGCAGTGCGACTTAGAAATTCTGAGCTGTCATCATTTTATGTAAAATGTAATCACAATCATGTCCTTTTAGAATTTATTTGACAATGCCTAGTGAAGACGAAGACAGAAATGCTGGGCTCATCTTTTATTGTGAGCCCAGAATACAAAATACGACAGGCAGGCAGGCGATAATCACAAACAGAGGAATTTGATGAAGACGGCCGGTGATCAAACACGGATAAGAAAATAAGTGGTACAAAGAAGTGGCTTTTGGACTGTCAAGCAGTTTTTGTTCTCTTTCTAGCCTGCCTCGTCATCATCAAATAGGAAATTGATGTACCTGGGAATAAGGCGCCCGAGTTAGTCAATTTAGTGTCAAAATATGATGTGTCACCTTGTCTTGTACTCCAAGAGGATTGTCGTAATTTCAAATCATGTCTCCGAATTGTGTCTCGCACTTGTGGCTGGTTTCTTGGATAAAGGAGTGTGGGATAAAAGACAGAAATATTTTGTCTAGTTATTGTAATTCAATACAATGGGACTCTTCTGCTTCATTTTCTCGTAAAATAATAATATATAATTCTCATAATACACACTTTGGATTTCAGAGGAGCAGAGACGAAAGAAAATCCTTCCTAAATACTCAAACACTCAAAAAGGATGACAACAAAATCCTCAACTCTTTTCGCGTCCGTGTTTGTCAACCAGAACAGGCCAGCATCTGCCATGTGGCTACAATTTCTACGACCATTTCGAGTCAATGAATGCTGCAGCTCATAGTCAGACCCAATTTCTGTTCCATACAGCTTTTTGCTACTGCCCAATGCACTCAGAAATGCAAAAACCGGTTCAAACCCATGGCCACTGAGAAAGATTGAATCAATTCGCTGTTTCAGGCTGTAATTTTGCAACTTTTATTTCATTGTCACGAAGAAAATAACAAATTCCGCAATTGCTGGCTCAAATTCGAATTCAGACGTCCGTGCTTAAGAAAATTGAATGCACGTAATTTGAGACAGATTTCCAGGACCGGATTATTGCCCGTGTGAGAGTGTGAGTCTGGGTCGCACTGAATTCAGTTTGTCACATTGTCGTAGCCGGTTACCTGGCACATAATTACATTAATGTAAAACCACACCTTTCGGGTTCAAGGCGTCAACAACGTGTAATTGTAATTCTCTTTGTTGGTCTGCGGTATAAACCCAGCTAATAAAGGTGGTTCACATGTCACTCCAGATCAAATTCAAAAACCAACAATGCCAACATGATTCTTCAAGATATTACATTACAGCGCGTAATTGCCGTACATGCGAGGAAGTTGACCACTGTTGGTTGCGGTGGGTTCAAAATTTCTACCCAGATAAAAAAGTCTCACGTTTCAACATCGAGTTCAGCCTACGCGTACTTTGAGAGCAGCTGGTTGACTCAAGAACCGCCATTTAATATGATGTAGTTTCTGCAAAATACCCATAGAAGCAAGCGTACGTAACCTTCAATTGCGGTATGCATCGCACCCGGATACAGGATGGAATTATGTACGAAATAATCACAACCAATTATATTGTTGCGTTCCAAGCCCAAAACTGAAAATTGATACATTTAAATTGATCCTAGACTGGTGGCTGGCTGGAGCTGAATGTTTGAATGTTAAGCTGCATTAAGCATTAGGATTCCTTACAGTGAATTGATAGAAGAGAAATGTAACAAGAACCAAACTTACTGAACTAAAGCCATCATTTTAAATCTTCGGCTGTGTGAATGTTTTATCTGCATGTCATCTCCGCATCGCATCGACTATCGACATGGCCGACATCTCTTAATGAATGCGTGTGCGTGCGCAAATGCAGATAGCACACAAGCTTGATTAAACAGGAGTTTGATTATTTGACAATTGCGATTAGCCTTCTGTATCAACATCGTCCACAACAATTAGCCGTCGGTTACACCTTTGAAGATCCACTCCCATGCTAATGGATCACCCCAATTTTCGCATATTCGGCTTTGCTCGCCGAGATTCTTGGTTTGACAAACATAAGAACGGACATTTCTTGCAGTGTGCCATTTGATAAATGGTACAAATGGTCCGGTGATGCCGTTATCAGTGATTCCATCTTGCTGCCCATGTCAGCCAGGCTCAGGCTCGGCCGGGCGTGTTTCGTGCACCACGAATTCAAACACATCAACATAATGAATGCGAGATGAATTATTTAATACTTAATGCCTTCTCGCTACACGAAGACAAGATGTTGTTCACACCTCGTTACAAGTTACAAGACAGAATAATGAAAGGTTACAAATGTTAAAACCCAGCATGCCCCAGTCGTTTGCCTTCGAATGAATGAAGCCTAATGCATAATAGACCTGAGGTGAGAGAAATGGAAAGGAATTGTCGAGATGAAACCAATAGATAAAAATAAAATACGAGTACGAGCACACACATATTCGTTGAACAGAGTTTCGTGGCCGTGACGTTTGTGGTCTGCTTAGTCTTTACTTTAAATTGATGCCCTGCGATGTTGTGATGAGCTGCATTGAGCTTTATCGTTAATAATGCAATAATGCATTTTAATGGAAGCGGAAAGGTGGATTGAGATATTTAACACGAGCTGAGCTGAAGCTGAGTGATGCCTGATGCCTCTGATCAATTGTCAATGACAATGGCACGCATCACAATCACAACGTGTATTGAGTTGGGATGAAGTCTTCAATAATACAACGTACTTGATCACATCACGAAATATGTAAATGTATGAATTAAAAAGTGACATTGAACAAAGCTGGCCAGACGCCAGAGTATTTTCGGGTAACTTCATACGTTAAAATTGAACTTTAAATGCTGGCTAAATTTATGAATTTTTCATATCAGCCGTTTTGTCGTTGTCTTTTCTCAATTCGCAGCTAAAATGGAGTCAATATTTGCCGTAATACTTGTAGTGCTCGTAACTTAATATAGCACTCGTCCCTTCGGTTTTCAGTTTTTCAGTTTTCATCTGTCAGCTCTCATGGTGGCCATGCCTCCAATTTGAGATGATGGTCGTCCCTGTACGACTTTCCTCTCATCGTCCGTCTGCTGGCTGTGATGTGACTGTGGCAATGTCATCTCATTTCCAACTGCCTTGTGTTCGTAATGGCATTAATGGCACAGAGGACGAGGACAAGGAAAGTCATTACACGGCAAATAGTAATGGCGAAAGTTTCCAAAGAACGGGCATGGCAGGCACAGGAAATTTTCGAGTATTAAAGAGACACATGGTATTATTAAAGTCAAGTCCATGTCTATCCATGAGCCCATGAGTCCATGCTCCTTGATTCAACATTCAACAACATTGGCTACAGCGTCAATGTCATGCTGTGCAGTGTCGCTTGTCCAGAATCATGTAGCCATTATGTAACAACTAACATGTCCACGACACTTTTCCTGTCTCCGTAAATAAAGTAACTGGCGACATTCAATGCAGCCAGTCCTTTTTTGTTCGCCTCCCTTTTCTGTTCTCTCTCGTGTCGTTTTGTTGACGGAATTAAATGATTACGTGAGCAGGCAGGCGGGCATTTTTTAGAATTTCCTTTTGTTCGGTCTGAGAGGGGATGAGAATGGTTGGTTCGATGATGAAGTGCGATGCGAGAACTGAAGCAGAAGCATTGGAGACACAAAAGTACCACGGCACGGCTATTATGCACACCCTTAATAATAATGTTATCGTTACCATTACGGTTTACGGGATAGGGCCTGGTAAAAAGTTCTCCCTTCCATGTCGATGTCATTCCATTTTGAACAAAATTTTGTTTAGGGTGACAAATTTTGGGTAATGACAATTGACTTACTGAATTGAGTGGATGCATGGGGAGCTGGCTGAGTCCGTCTCGCTACAGAATCCAGATGCTTTTAGAAACACATGTTGGAGAAGACGAACTCCATTTAGAAAGTGAAAGTGATAAAAATGGGATGCATTTTGTATTTTCAATCTGTGCTCGCTGTGTAACTGCGTCACGAACCCTTCATCCGGGCGATGATAAAATCTATCACATCATCGTCACCGACATTGTCGTTGTTAGTTTTCATCTTGCGGGCTGCCAGGTTTCATTCCCGTCCGTGGAATCGTAACTCGGGAGCAGGAAACGGATCCAGCGAGGATCCGAGTATTGTCGTACTTAATAGCATTGTAAATATGGCTCACTTTTTCCTTTTCATTAAGTCCACTCGACTAAAAGCGTCAGTCAAGCCAACGTCAAGTGGGTGCTTGGCTTGGTCTGGTGACTTTGCTTGTCCCTTTTCTATTTTTGTCCTGTGTCGTCTGAGAGTTCTCATTCAAATCTCATTTACCTTTGACATTATTACTGAGGTATTGAAATTACAAATTATGTATTCATTCAAGAGTTCGGCCGGCCAGGCTTGAAGTGGAAGTATCGAATTTTAAAATCAGCCAATGAAAATGTGCCCGTGCTCGTGTGTCTCGTCTGTCACTCAAGCACCGTATTGTCATTGTCATATTTTCACTGGTATTCCTGAAATTGTATTCAAAACTTGCACGGAGGATAAAATCATGACTTTACCGTGCATATTTTTTTGACATTTCAATTGATTCGAGTAATTTCAGGGAGAATGACGAAAGAATTAAGTACGCACTTGCATTGTTCCCTGCTGGTATGCTGCTGCATATTTTTGAGGATCATTCCAATTTCAGCGCAGCGATTAAATTGCTTGACGATTATTGCTTTGCTTGTCGTGAACAGGAATTTGTCAACCCGTCCACTCCAGGCTAGGGTCCAGTAATAGACTTGCACGCACTCCACACTAGACTTCTGGAGTGGCCACTTGAAATCTCCGCACTCCACACTTCTGAACAAGCAACCCATTCAAATAATGAAAGTATTTATGGAACTGACTGACTGAATTTTCCAAAAATGCCTTTCATTTTTGATGCTCACAAAATAAAGTGACTTTATGATTCCTGGACTTCCACGGCCGCCAAACAGCCAATTCCATGCTTTTCTACAGGAATTGCGTATGATTACTAATGCAAACGAGAAATTAGTACATCTGCTGATGTTCGGATGATGTCGAATTTCTGAACAATGTTACATTGCACGAACGTATTAATGCGTGCAGTGGCGGATCAGATTTCAGACACTTGAGAATTATGCTTCCGGCCTTTAAAATTTACTACGAACATAATTTGGAAGTAAACATTACATCGATACAATTAATAAATAGATTGCAACCGACAATGGCACATACTGTCCACTGGCATCAATCATGCTTTCAGCATCCAATCTTTTGTATTGTCCTCTTAAATGTTGGCACTTGTGTGTGAGGAAGCGACGGCCAATCAGCAAGCATCATTTCTTGAGTTGTGTTGTTGAAACCGAATCAGGATCATGCCTCTTGGAAGTCGGAGTCCATCAGCTCTGGAAAGTTGGTGATGTGGAGGCTTCAAAGTCAGGATTTGCAAGGATTATAAAGCAGAAAGGAACATGAGGAATCAGGAAACGGTGCAATGGAAGCAGTGGCACTGAAATAGAAGGAATAAATTAGGAATTTGTCACTTGTCAGGTCAGGTTTCATTATCCACGGAATGACGGAATCAATTCGCATTTAACTAACTAAATGAAAAACGGAAGAGTGGTGAAAGCATTAATTCCTGGTCACTCTTCGGCACGAAAAGCTTAGGATAAGATTTCGATACCAAACACCGAGCTCTGTTCTCAAATCACGGCCTGAAAATACGGGAGCTCAGAAGAATGGAGACATGAGCAGTCTACCGAGTCCACCCGCGCTAAATCTCTCTGTCGACAATGAAGCCTAATTCCGATTATCCTCAAATCCTCTTTAAGCCAATCCTCAAAGACTACTCACCAAACCAAAGGCCTCACAAGGTTTAATTTAGTCTTTGTACATTTTGTGGGTAATATTGTTTACTTATTGGATTTCCAGTTTCGCACTTCACAAATCTAATTGGAAACTCAACTCCCACACGTTCAAGACCATGACTATGGGCGTAAACCTGGCCTGAAACACAACTCCATCGCTGGAGGACGTCAATTCATTACGAGAAGAAACAAAACCAAAATCTGCGTGCTCGAATTTCGCAAGATGCAGAAAATGAGATCATCCTCACTCTCTATGAAGGCTTTATTCCGAACATAGAATTAACATCGCATCAATCTTGACTCGTCTGTTCCAGAAAGTTGCCGCCATTGATAAAATGAAAGATTAAAAACACGAGGGACACAGTAAAAAGAGAACCCGAAGCCATTTCCATTCACTTTGACACCAAAGGCAGCCATGCATGGTAAATGGAAAGAGTTTTCTCATTTATAACTGAATTTTCTGCTCAGATGAACGACATCAACTGAGATCATAATAACATCAATATTAAATCCGCATCAAACACTTCAGCCGTCGCTGGCGGTGTCGTGGAATATGAATGTGACACTTTGGAAGAGGTTTAATTCAGTTTCAAAGGAGATACACTAAACGTACTGGAAAGTGGAAGTTATGAGATTGAGTTGAAAATCTAATGGAGTAAACAAATCAGATTACACGCAAAACAACCATCAAAGAGGTCAATTTCACACATAAACAACGGAAAAAGTAAAGAATGCCGCTGGGAATCTTATCTAATATTAGATCGCGAAGCGACGAATAGTTCATCTTGTAGCTGCGTTTTACTCTTTCAGACGGAGGTCGAGGGGAAAAATGCCCACACCCCAGCTGACTGTCGACAGGGACTGACCCGACAAAGACCAAGAAGAGAGGATCTGCCATCTAACCAACACGGTAGAGATGCAATTCTTTGAGATGTGCGCGAATTTGGTGGAGGCTGTGAGCAGCGAGCATGTGAATTTCGAATTTGTCATAAAAGGCAAGAAAAGGCAGTAAACGATAATAAATTAATTTTCGGTTAACATCTTACTGATTCACTGATTGTGGATTGTCTATCAGGTCCTTGTAACTTGAAGCTTTAACTGGAACAATCCGCATACAAATCTATATTACATCGTTTCATCAACAGCTTAATTTTGCGCCAAGTCGTAAGTTTTTAGAAGCTTAACTTTACTTTTTCTTGATAGTGGCACATTAATTCATAATCGACCTTTTGTTTTGTCGTTTATTTCAGAGAACAAAATGGCAGGCACGAGCGGAGCATCAGCGACGTCCGATAAAGAGAAGAAAACTCCCGAGCAAACAGTTGCGGCCTACAATGCCCTCCGTTTAGAACAACGTCAAATTGCTACCAAGATCTACGAACTAGAAAATGACTTAAGTGAACACAGGTATGAAAGCATTTCGCTTTGAAATCTATTTGACGCACATATCAAATAATTATCGTTCTGTCCGTCATTGTATTCAGGCTTGTGATCGAAAATTTGAAGAAGGTCAACCCCGACAGAAAGTGTTTCCGGCTAATTGGTGGAATTCTGACTGAAAGCACCGTCGAAACTGTACTGCCGAGCCTGGAGAAGAATTCAGAGCAGGTGAGTTGTTTATAATGCATACTCGCTTCAAAATTAGTAAAATTACTGATCGATTAACTGATATGAGGATTCATATTTGCTTCAACTTCAGATAAAGGAACTGATAGAAAACTTGCACCAAAAACTACTCGCCAAGGGGAAGGAGGTGCTAGAAAGACAGCCTCCAGAAGGACAAGCCGCATCATAATTTCACGTTGCATTAACTTTATTGATATTCTTAAGCATTTGCTAATTATCTAACCATGTAAATATGCTTTATACAAATTAAACCTGAAATCGTCGTTTCTAACTTTCTTGGAGGTCGTGTTTCCGTAATCGCAATCGAATCATTCAACACGAGGTTGGAAATTCCAATTTAGATAGTAATATCTTTCATGCACAACTAACTTAAAATTGAGATTTAGAATGGAGGTCAGATGATGGACGACGCAAGAGGTGAGTTTATGATTAATTTTTACGCATTAATTCATCGAAAATGGCACATTTTCAACTTTGATGGAGACTCATCGATTGCGCTCCTGCTATATGGATTTAACTGTCGGCTACCACTACGGTTCGAATGTGAGGGGCACTTGTCAATTTTAATCTCAATTGCAGACCACGTGAGACAAATCCGCAAATCTCATTTACGTAATAATTCATTATGCCATCAACACATTCTACTACACCACAACCGCAAGCACATTCATCAGTCTCATTAACCTCAGAGCAGTGCACTTGAACTCAATTAGCAATCTGTATTAAGGTGCGAATGGAAAGAATCAACCCCACGATTCATGGACTGCTGGACTGCGTGTCTTCGGGTGATATGATGGTCCAGCGTCTTCTGTCGCAAAAAGGTGCATCTCTCACACGTGCGAATCGTGCTACATACAAGAGCAGGAATAATCCAGTGTTCGAATACATTGGGCCCGGATAGCTCAGTCGGTAGAGCGTTAGGCTTTTAACCTAACGGTCCGGGGTTCGAGTCCCCGTTCGGGCGTTAATCTTTTTTGCACATTTGTGAGAGTTTCGGGACCGGAAGCGATCCTTCGGACAATGCTGCTGAGTCCTGGCTGTCTCTTGTAGAGTGAGTGGGTTTTTCAAGAGAAATCAATTAACACAGTCGAAAATTGCGAGAGTGTGTTCACGCAATGTACGAAGAGCGAAGAGTAGGTGCCCATGAATTCGCAGACGAGATGACATGTCACCTGAGCATTACGAAATGCTACATTAAGCTTATCTCCATTTCCTGTCGACTGCCCCAACGAACGGCAAGCCGACGATAATAAATACGACGCCAAATGTTACAGCACCAAGAGCACCCACTTTTATTACCGTCGTCAACCTTGGAATTGGAATGGAACAAACAACGCAGTCAAGAAGGCATTCTTGCCTCCTGCCGAGCAGTACCAAAAAAGCTGAACAAGTCCAGTATTCCGCTTTCTGCAGGCAACAGGCGCCTGAAACAACCGCATGAGTAATGAATACGCTTCGAGATTGCAATGATTAGCGTACATGTGCTAAAAATTATGTTTACATTTTGCATTAGCCTTAAGTGATGAAAAACTGAAGGATTCAAGTTCATTGTGTTTTGGATATTGAGTTTCAAAGAAAACGAGTCTTCAGTGGAAAATGGGAGGCAAAGAAAGGCTCGACCGTGAACGAACGCCGAATGCATAGAAATGACGCTAATTACAATTTAGAGTATCACAGTTACAGTCACAGAACAGAACAGTCGCAAGTCGTCTGTCTGTGTGTACGCATTCATCAAGATCATTTACTTTACCATTACGCAACCTAAATACTTGACTTGTTCTGCTCGTCTTCCTCGAGCACCTTTTCACAGGGCACATTTTGCAGTGTTTATGCGTTGCTGAGTCGCTGTGCAGTTGTGCTCAAGCATCAACCTTTTTATTATTACGGGGTCGGTCGTTAAGACCCCAACGAACAACGAGGTTACGTTACGTATCGTGTTTTCGCATTCGCAGTTTTCTTTTGCAACCGACTATAAACCAGTTTGAGTTTGCAAATACGCGAGGGAACAAGTGCAAAGTGTCTCATCCCGCCACAATCATCGCAACTTTCCGTTACACGAAGCAATTAAGCCAAAACTTGTGCAATCTTGTCCGAAACTGGAACTTCCGTCGTTTCCTTGCCTGGACAGAGTCACAAAACGTTGAGTTATGAACGTATGCTTCGACTTGCGAATGTGCGATTTTTTGTTTTCCGTCGGCGTCCGGCCGTGTGTTTTAGTTGGTCTGGTCTCCTTTGTCAGTCATTCCACATCTGTGCCAGTTGTCAGCCAGCCTCGTGCCTCATGCATAAACAATTAACATTCGTCATTGTTAATGGAATGGAATACTAACGAAGTGAAAACGGAAACGACACGTTTACTAAGCTAACTACGCGGCAGGCAGCTAATTACACAGTTGTAAGTGTACTATATTTGTGGGCTCGGCCATGGTGAATTTACTCTGCTGAGCTGCGGCTGATAAGATAGGAAACAAAAACAGAATAGAACAGATTTAGGATTTGCCCATACAAATGTAAATGACTTGACGACCTGCCACGAACGCATTCGCCATACTTCATCTTTTATCTGGAAAAATGAATCATTCCGCGATACGACGCCCGTGCTTGAGTCTCTGCTTCATGCTTGCTGCGTATTACGACAGTTTTACGCTCATTTCAGTTCTTCATTACACATTTCATCTGGAGTACGCTTCTTGTTAATGGTGTCGCCACCGCCCTTTCGGATTTAAGACAAAGAAAATCAGACAAAATGAGGAAACTTGTCATTATCGCCGTGTTATGTTCGCTTACACAGTGGTGTTTAGTGAATTCCGAAACTGATTGGAGTTGGCCGAGCTGGCTGGATGAAGACATCCGAGCAAATCACACTGCAGTAATCTGCGATCCCGACCATCAAGAAGACGAATCAAACATCGACAGAAAATTGGGGTGCTCGTGCACGTTTACTCCAAGCACGATCTCAAATGCTGACTGTGCAGGTCAGAGCCTTGGGATGGACACAACGCCGACACCCGCCCGTCTCAACGTGTCGCTCCATATTCGGAGGCTGTATTTCACGAAAAACTACTTCACGTACTTGGATGAAGACACTTTTGGAGATGTCACCGGTGTTCACGAGCTGGACGTCTCCCACAATCGACTCCAGTCCGTCCGCAATTTGGATTTCAGCAGACTGACCAAAATTGACTTGAGCTTCAACTCGATCGCAAACCTGACAGAAGACGCATTTGTAAAATGCCCAAAGCTTGAAGAAATCAACTTGAGCTTCAACAACCTGGCATTCATCGAGGCACACGCGCTGAATCAACTGCTACTTCTTACAAGACTCAACTTGGCGTCAAATCTGCTTGGCATTGGCGTGGACTTCTACCCGTACGAATTCAAGCTGGAGAACTTGGAGTGGCTGAAGGAAGTCGACCTGAGCAACAATAGCCTGAACGACTTCCCAACTACCATGTTCAACCGAACAATCAACCTCACGAAACTAGTGTTGAGGAGAAACTTGATTCGATTCATCCCGGAGGACGCGTTCGCATTCTTCCCCAATCTCGAGGAATTGGATCTGTCCGGAAACTTCTTCACTACACTTCCTCCGAACGGGTTTCACGGATTTAAGAATTTGAAGACCCTTAGCTTGAACGGACTTCGAGATCTCACTCTCATTGAAAAATATGTAAGTTCCCGATGTTATTTCTCAATGTGATCGTTCATTTGACAGGCGAATTAATTAGATTGTTTCTTGATGCAAGGCATTTTCGGGACTACCCAACCTGAACGATTTATCCTGTGAAAAAAATGCCCGGCTGACGCACATTGATGTATTGGCTTTTCGAGTAAGTTCATACGATTATACTAATATGTTTTCATTTCCTGATAAAATTCATGTGCTGGCTTTAACTGACGAGAACTTGTAACAGGGAGACCCAGACATGGAAAACTGTGAGGATTCAAATCCTAAGCTCGTTAAGCTTGCCGATAACAGTTTGACCTACATTGAATTTGGCCTCCTCAATTGGACAACCCTCGAAGAGTTGATCCTAGTTCGCAATCCGTGGATGTGCGACTGCAACCTGCAATGGGTTCCGGTATTCAACAAGCATAAGCCGAAAGAGGCTACTGAACTGAGAGATTTCAGGTAAACAGCACTCGTTTTCCCTTACATTATGATTCTTATCAAGTCGGTCTAACTTTCGAATGTGTGCCGCCTGTCTAGCTGTTATGGTCCGCCTGCTCTAGAAGAAATAACGGTTGTTGACGCAAACCCCATGGAAATGATGTGCTTCTCACCCACCGTGACCGTGGCTGCTGCATTGGGGGTTTTACTATTCTGCGTCATCCTGGTCATTTTCTGTTCCCTCCTCACAATGAAGACTCTCGGAGTCTTGCCCGACTACTTCGACAGGTTCCGGTTCATTGGAGATGGTGGACTTCCTAAATACACTCCGCTGTCCAAACCTGGTCTCACAAAGCCGTACAATCAACAGGACGCACCACCCGACTTGGAGTGGGACAGCACAGATCTTCCACCAGTCTACCGCTAATAACTGCGAGAACATCGACAATCAGTATCAGCGATCAGCCAGCCAAACAGTCAACGAAATGTGATAGAAAATTACCAATTTAGTAGCTTTGTTCGATAGTTAATTTTTTATTCGTGTTCAGTCAGAATTTTCAGCAATCAGTCATCCATCAATCAATTTTTAGCTAAAACTCTTCAACTCTTCCTCTTTTTCACTTCTTGTTATTGCTAACTTGTTGCCCGTCTTGTTTTCAGGCCACGCATGCCTAATAATAATTTATGTACACGTTTTAGATTACATGTCAGAGTTCCTTGACTTCATGCACTGTTTCAATTTAGCGTGTCGGTACAATGCAAAGTCACAAAATAAAATAAAAAAACATGTCGTAATTTTATGTTATGCTGTTGTGTTGCATATTTCTTATTTACTTTACATGAGCCAAAACAGAATAAATGGACAGTATGTAATTGTAATAGAAGCTGACTGACCCATTTTCCCACAATCAAACTCTTTCCCATATTTGCACCGCGTGATGAAATGAAATCCAGAGCCAGAATGCAGGCAGCGCAGAAGGTAGAGGCGATTTACATTGTAATGGGAAATTGAATAGAGATTTGGGTGCATGCAATCTCTGCATTAGCTTCGATTTCTTTAGCCCGAAGAAAGTGCATTATAGTATCGCAGCACGGAACGGCAAGCGTGAATTGTTTACGTTGTGGGTCAAGCGCTGAATGCTGAACCGGACTGCAATGTTCTATAACGCGAACTAGAAACTGGATTGTAAAAGGTCAGATTCGAGACCGACCACATCAAAAAAGAAATGCACATCGCTCAAAGTCGCACTCAGCTTCGAAAGATTGCTACCATAACACTAGTCAGAATAGGCCACCTGCTTTTTTTTGCAACAATTCATAGTGCAATTCGTGCTTCCGTTCAGTTCACGGAAAAGGCTGCTAAAATGCTCGTGGCAAGTTAACCAACGTATCTCACGACTCACAGAGTAGCTGAGCCTTTCTCTTGCTTCAAAATTTCTAGAATTGCTAAATTGTGGATGTGATACCACTCATACCACTTGAGCTGATGATATCATCTCATCATGCTGCACCATTTGGAAGACAATGGCAAGACATTCGGTGGATTCAGTGCGACTCTGGAACAGATACCCGAAATTGTCATCTCACCGGACAAAGACGAAGTTTCCGAACTTGTGTTCGAGGTAAACTTCATGAGCGTTACCCGTGAATCTCTGATTGATGTACTCATCCTCGTACTCAGTGATTGTGACTAATAAATCGTTATCGTTTGTCCCCAGTATCTCGAGCAGAACGGCCTGGACAAAACTTTAGCCACATTCGTGGATGAATGCCGAAGCAAGTCATTGCCCTTCCCAGAGCAGGGGACGACATTTCCGTTTCTGCAGAGCGATGGACAGAAGATGCTGGAATGCTTCGACAGAGGGGACCTCAGAGGGTTTATGAGGGCACGCCTCAAAATGACTATAACTTCATTGACATCGGGCATATACTCATTACAGTTTTCCTCGTTTAGCTTTGGAACACTTTTCTCCGGCACATCAAAGTTGCAAACGAAGACATGAAAAAGATGGAAGTCTACATTCACGTGCATTTCGCAGTTTACCCGTTCACACATGGTCGCTACGCAAAAGAATGCGAATCCGCAATGATCGAGCTGATGATGTATTTCGAGGACAAATCCAACCATTTTTCGGAAGATATCAGGGCTCTTCCTTTGTTTTCTTTGCCATATGTTCAAGGAGCTCTTCAGAGACCCGAGTTTAAGGAATTAATAGAAGTAAGCCCAGGCTTCTTAGAAAATCTGGTCGAATTTCATGGAAAATTATCACATTTTCAATGGATTGCTTTCAGCCTGAATGGGCAGACAAACTTCGTTACCAACTTGAAACCACAATTTTTCGCTACTTTCATATGATCCGAGAAAACATGGCCGTGAAAGATAAATACTCAGCCGTTCTACTCAAAGCAAGACTGAAGGAGCAAAAGCAGCATCAAGTCAAAACGGTCGCCGGCGATGAAAGCATGTTGCTTTCCGGTCACTATCAGAAGCAGTTTCATCTGCTGACTAAAACATTCCGGAAAGTCCGCAGACTACTGCGAGAAACAAGAGAGAGTTACGGAAGACTTCTCAGTAAGTTGAAGCGTATACATGCAATTTACGGGTAATTAAATTCGCTTTCTTGGTTTTGAATGCAGAAGTTGCCTTTGAACTTATTTGTGGACTTGAGTCGTCAGCAGCTGGCAACACAGCCATTTTAGAGCCTGTGATTCAGAACTGTTACGAAATTTTCCCTGGATTATTTACGTCGGATTCCACACAGCAGGTTCAAGCTTTATGATGAAGCAAGCAAAACCTCATGACTCCTGACGAACTTAAATGTTGAATTTTTGATTTGTCAGGGAGTACCCGACACAGAATTCTTTAAGAATTTGGCCACTGACTCATTTTTCGACAGTGTCATTGACTCCGACGTGAGCTTGTTTTTCATTGGTATCTCAGACATGAGCCCTGACTTGCTGGATTACGCAAAGATCAAGGAGATTTTGGGGTCTCAGGATACGAATCACGGAAACGCGAATAAGCTTTGCCTGCTGCAAGCTTTAAGATGGGTAAACGCAGAGCAAAGCCTGCTGGTGATGGTGGCGTGCCTTATAAATTACAGTCCGCCGTAATTATGCCTTGCAGCTTCTCACCAGAAGCCCAACCAGCTGCAAAAACTATGCAATGGATTCCTTTATCGCGTGGGACTTGCTTGGCTTGTCCGAGGCGAGTTCAGAGTACAGGAATAAATTATTCGCGTGCATGTCTTCAGAAGCGCCGACCTATTTACGAGAGGTAGAAATAATTGCAAATTATATACGACAATAACTGCGGCTGCGACTGCAAATTGTGGCCATAATCTGAATGCGTATCTGTGTCTGATTTCCAGTGTCTGGTCAGATTCATCAACTGCTTCGCGTCAATGCGAGTGGGTAGAAAATACCTGTCAAGCACAGACTTCGTCGTGGACACTCTGACGCTTGCTCTCAAAACTTTCGACCCGCAAATCGAAAAGTTCAACTGTCAAATGATCATAGCAGCGTTTCAAAAACTTAGTTTGAGGTAATTTACCGTCTTTTGTCTATAACAAATGAATTGCTAGTACAAGCATACAGAATTTCTGTTCCTAGGAAAAGGATGCGTCTTCGCATGATTGAGAATGGGGTGATTCAATGGCTAACAAATTACATGTATCCCGAAGTGATGAAAATTCAAATCACGGAACGACTTCCGCGAATTCAATCCGACTCTCGACTCACGAATACGAATGCGGGCGTGATTCCATTCAATTACGACCCGTATTTGATGGAATTTGGGTGGGCACTGATTATGAACCTGTGCCTTCACGAAGAAGCTCATGAACCTTCGGCTGAAGTTGGAAGAGAGCTGATTCAATGCACCTTGAAGATGCTGAGAGTTAAACCGACCTTAGATGTAAGCATGGCCAATAATTAATGCTTTGTAGAAATCGAAACTAGAAATGCACTCACTGCTTTTCAGGTTATGCCTTACGTCGTCAGCACTTTGTATAATCTCATCCGAAACCAGTTAACTTTTCCGTTTGCAATGGAGCTCAACGTGCCAGCCGAGCTTAAAGATATTATTGCTCAAGTAAATGCCAAATTAAATTAAATTCAAATTAATCTCGGATATTTCGGTTATTGAATTGAATTACTATTGGCAAGCAGGGTGTAGAAGGAGTTGATGAAGCTCTGCTGGAGAGCATTGTTCGAATGCTGAAAGGAGTTGAGAGAGAAAGTGATCGCCATACCGGCGAAATTAATTACGACGATGATCAGGTAAGACCATCAGCGAATTGGTGAATTGGTCATAAATTGATTTACTTGCCATTGCTGAAATGGCATTCGATTTTGTGAAGGAGGAATATGAGGAATTGGAGCCACAAATTGAGATGCCTGAAACGTGGGTGAAGTCTGTGGATCCAAGTGCCTTAGTCGGGGACGAGTTACTATCACAGAAATATCTCATCCGAAGAGAATGCAAACATGTAATTGTGCTCCCGAATTATAAAGTGAACAGAAACGCGGACGCAAACGACAACCCCCAGGTATCTGGCAGATCTCAGGGACAGAGCAAATTCATAATGCGCCCAATGACACCCAATGTCAGCACGAAAATGGGGCAGTCGCAGCCACCGCAATCGCAGAAGAATTTCCAATATCAGGCTTATCAGGAACAAATGGTGGATCCTGCCACCGTCATCACCGCCTCGAATGGAATTCGGAGACCTAGTGAGTCGTACTACGTATACGACATACAAGACCAACAGCGGCAGGGCTTTAATTTTGATCGCAACAATGATCATGTCAACAACATCAACATCAACCTGTCCAAATCTTACAAAACAAATCCACGGCTCGAGCATCCATCACGAAATAATACTGGCGGTGGTGCCAGTTTAAGCTATCCTGTGTATACTATTCCGCCAGTTGAGTTGCAAAATGGACACGTGGCGCCTCCTTTACCAGTAAAATCTCGGCAGAAGAAACCCAAAGTAGTGACCAACCAAAAGGGAAAATCCGACGAAAGCCAGATGGTTCCTTCGGCTATCCCCAGGATACAAAATGACTCCGTGCCGGTTGCGAAGACGAAAAAGAAACTTAAACAATTGAACCCAGTTCAAGCAACTCCAGATCTTGGCCATGCGACAAGTCGTACTTCGAAGGATCTCAATCAACCACAGCCGCTATTCCCTACTGGTGAGTCTCAAAATGATAATGTGGTTCCGCTTCCTCGGAAAACTGGCACAGGCAAAAAAGTAAAGCCTCGTAATAGAAGTAAAGGCACCGTTTAGCTCCAAAATTTATAATTGCTGTAATTTATTTATAACTACTTGGACAGTTTGGATCTGTTAACTTACATTTTTAAAAACGAAAATAAAGTCTTGAATTCGTTCAATCCCGAACCAAAGCTTACGTGCTCAAAGTAAACATCACGTCGTTTAAAACCAAGTCTCTTCGCAGTGAATTGTAAACACTAACCAAAATTACGTCAATACGTAAAACAGATAAAACGCAGTAAAACACTCTACGCATCCTGTACTTGAACAAATCTCAATAAATTAAATGAGTAAAATGTTTGCGACTAGAGTTATAAATTGAGTATCACAGGTTGCATTGCATCGATCAGGAGGCGCGTAGGGTAGTTGAGGGAGGAACACAATTCGTCTTGCCAGTAGTTAAGAATTCATCGCTTCACGTATCGATCGGAGTAATCTCGTCGAATTCGTCCAGACAAAATGAGTCCGGTTCGAGGAGGTTGATTTGGTTGGACAACAAATCTGAAGGCACATTTTGACCATCCTTAAAACAGCTCAGGATAAATGCAGGTGTGAAGTTAGCCGCCATCCATTCCGCACTTAAAAATCAGACGTCATAATTAAAATCACATTGAATTTCGTGAATGAAATCTCAAAAAATACAGAATGCTGAAGCTCTAGAAGCGAAATTGGCCAGTCGTACAAGCAAACATAAAAAAGATAACGAGCAAGATGCAAGAGAACCAATCAGCCAACAGAAAGGAGCAGTTAGAAACAAGGAGAAGTAAAGCAGGCTATAAAACTAGCAGCGTTTGTAAAGGAAAGCAAGCATAGGGAGCTGCACTACAACGACTACAACTACGATCGTGGCTCTCTAGCTAAACTACACAAAAAGATTAGTCACCTTTCATTGTCCGCATTTTCATTCAACGTCATCGTATCCTTCACGGCAAAGCTCAAGCTCTTTTTCCAGTCAGGCTTTTGACGGAGTCCGTCGAGAATTCGCTCTAACTCTTCGCCGGGCAAATCCTTCTTTCTCCAGTGGGTTATCACAATTGTTAGAAACTTACAAATCTTTAACGAAATTAGTCACACATTAGTTATTAGTTTAGTGCCTATGCCCATGAAAAATGGTGCACACATCACAAAGAAGGCACAGGAAATGTTGGCCGCTTACCTGTGGAAGACATGCTGCGTTTCGCTTTTCCACATCTTCGGCGTATTTTGAGACTACTTCTCCTGTTTTATTCACGTTATGAATATCGGCCAGCTGGTGTTTCAGCGCGGATTCGTACTGCTCGTGCAATTTGTCTATCACAGAAGCTGCCTTATTATTTCCGTACTGAAGACACTGCAAGCAGAGAAAGAAACTTGTATTTCTTCTGAAGTCGTATGCAAATTGGGTGAAGACGAAAACACACACCACTTTCTTCATGTGTTTATAATTATATTTTCTGATTAGTAATTCGAAGCACCAGTCCAACAGTTCTTGACTAACAAAGTCGCAGGGTGAAGGAGGCGCTTTAATCACTGGGCTCTCGTGCTTATCACCAGGAAATTCTCTGGGAAGTCCGATTATCTCTCTGGGCCGGAAGTAGATATTTGCAGGCTGACGGACTTTTACGATTCGTTTCTTGGTTCTGATGGTTAGAATCGAGGTTTCTTCATCACATTCCATTTTGCCCAACTGGAACGAGAAAGGATACATTAATTAAGTGAACTTGATACAATTGTAAGCAATGCACTTAAATACCTGTCCACTAGAGTTGAAACCGCAGCCAAATAGTCGGCCAGTGTCTCTCTCCAAGAAGAAGGTGCAGTCGCCAGCGCAAACAAGATCAGAAGCCAGAATCATTCGATCTTCGCAGTCAATCAGCTCCAGAGTCTTGTTTTCATCGTCAGGCCGAACAAGCTGCCCACTCTTGCCAATGCCGTACGTGTAAATGAAACCGTTTGTTGTGAGCACTCCCAAGTGAGTTGTAGCGACGCTAACCTGCAGGAGTAAAGCATAGAGCAGAAGCAGAAAGAATTTAATAGATCATGACATTTAGCCTTAAAGCATACTTTGGCAATTTCTCCATTCAGGTGTGAAGATTCAATGAGTGTCGGCGTGACGAAGTCTTTCTCTTCAACGCTTTCTGACGAGGTTGGCTTGCCATTCCGTCTGCTCGAGTTTAGCAACGACTTCAAAGACGAGGGATTCAGACCGCAATAGAAGAGTCGATTCTTCATGGTGACCAAAGCCTGAAAAGTAGAGAAATAGCATGCTTATCAATAATCACATACATTTTCACAGGCAGATTAAGGTACTTATTACTGAATTAGAGTAACTACTTAATACGAGCGACGTGCTCTAAAATTTTCCATCCTCGTTCCGAGAAAGCAGAACAAGAAAAGTGCGTGCTTTAATCTCATAAACTGTTTTAACATTTTCGTGTTTCGCCAAATGGCGATTGTTTCACTTAAAAGCGCTTTTATCAAAGTGGTGTACGGCAAGGCAAGAGTAAATATTTTAAAACAGGCTGCTACATGGAAATGGAAACGAAAAGCATGAAAAATATTGATTCCAAAAACTAACTGTAATGGAAAAATTAAATAAATAAGGAAGTATGTTTCGCGTTTCTGGCTTACATTACTTAATCATAGCACTAAGCACTGCCACTGGAAAGGAGCTACGCCGCAATTTTGCAATGTTGTTCGCCAAACCAAGATAAGATCGCCTCTCCCAAACCAAGTCAAGCCAACCATAAAATGCAGTTATTCATGAAAGCGACTTTGTCGTTTCTGCTCCTTTCTCCATATTATATTAACACTATCAAGATTTAATGAGAAGGACCTTGGGCCAGTGCCTTGTTTAAAGCGGTTGAGTCGAGTCGGTCGGCTAGTCGGCACGACGAAGCCATAAAATTTGTCGGCATCATTCTCGACAAGTTATCGTGGCAAAATGCTACGTTTCCTCCGTGCTCTTTGACATTTCCTATACGAACGACTGACAAATTGGTAAACACTTTAGTACATTGGCTGGCATATTCGTAATTCGTGTGAGAACTTTATTTTTATTCTAATGCGGTGAAAGGTAGCTTGTTCAAACATTGTTAAAAATTTTCAAGATGTTCACCAAAAAGTATTGTTGCTCAAATCATCCCAAAACAGTGGCCACAATTTTGGCGCTCATTGACATTGTAAGTAAAAGCCTTCAGTAAGATTCTTTTCGGCGCTCATTCTTTTCCTAAAGAATTTCTGATTTTTAGCATTTCGGCTCAATTTTCATCATCCTGTTCATATTGTTCACCCACATGGTGATAAACTACCCAGACTGCCTGCGGACCATCGTCGCGTCAAATCCGGCGAGGCAGCAAGACTTGCATATGATTTTAATATGGGGGCGTAAGGTTTCGATGCGCTCACGCGTCTTGTTCATTCTCTACAGGTCTCATTTTTCTCATTTACAGCTTGGAAACAAGCATTCATGTTATCAGTGCCACTCATTTCCAGCATCAGCAACTTGTGCATGGGAATTCTACTACTCGTGGGATCAAGAAAGGTAAAAATCACACTCGTAATTCGAAAAATTCTGTTATTCCTCTAGCATGGATTTCTATTGCAGGAGCATCTCAAAATGATTAAGACGTGGTTCTTTCTGCACATAACATTTTGCACTCTGAGTGTCATTTTCTTCGTACCAGAAGTCATCTTCACACAAGACAAAGCAATCATCATTTTCTTATCTCTCGTCAACTACGTGTATGATTTCTACTCTCTATGGATCGTCAAATGCTTCATTTCAGAGCTGCAGTTCACCAAAATCAGTCGCGGGACTCCGCGTTCACCGCTCCCAATCAGCAACCCCGGAGATGATGTGGAGCGTGGAGGTGAAGGGGACGTAGAATTCACGAGCAGTATGGAAAAATTTAATTCTAATGCAACCACCGACAACTAATAATAGGAGCATAGCAAGCCATAAGCCAATTTAGCCAACAATGAGGCGCCAGCTGAAACAATACTCAATAATATTTTAGTGGCCTAAAACACAATCGCAATGGATGAACGGCTTAAATAGAATATTAATTAGGACAATTTAAGCGGCCTACAATGTTTAATCCCAATTTTAGTGGATTGGCCTGCATTTTCGACTGTCCAAGTTTAATTTTTGTAAAACCTTCAAGTTGTCGAAAGCACTTTTGGTGAGACGTTCGTGTTCGTGAAGGAAAATTTTATGAAGTTGTCAGAAACATTAATTAAACATTCACAAAGAAAAAGCAATAAAATGCCAATAAATACTTCACTGTTCGAAAATTGGAAGGCTAGTATAGAACGCACGCACATATCATTTCATGACACCAGAATTTCAAAAATTCAGCATCGACAGGCACTTCGATTTCTAGCGTGACAAAAATTGTAGTTGCAGATTAAAATTCATGGCAACTTTGCGATCATGGCCAACTTTATGAAAGGCAACCGCATCTTGCATAAAAAATGCACGGTTTTCCTCCCGCACATAAACTTGACAGTTGACCAGTTGACATGCTAGAATGATAAATTCTCACAATGCAAACTGTTCCACTCGTCTAACTTACTCATTTTCGCCTTCCCCGCACCTTTTAGCTTAGCCATCATCCGTTTAGCTTACTGTTATGCAAATATGCGAGCTAGAGCGTGCGTGCGGCGTGCCACGTCAAAAACATGTCAGAATCGACATGCCCACTCAGAAACTGGGCGAAGCCAAGCCCATGGCAGTAGACAGTCGAAAGGCCAATGCCCGAGAAAAGTGAGTAAAGCCAGACCAGTAAAACGTTTCTGTGTTAGTCTTAAATTATTTAGCTGCTTTCTCTTGCAACCACCTGGAACATGACGCTATGCTTTTGTGTCTTTGCTATGCTGGACTTTCGCTTTTAATCGACATAAAATAGCTGAGAAACATTTCCGCGTGTGTCCAGCCAGGCATTTCGGGCAAACACACGCAACTTGGAATGAAATCGAGCACGTTGTGCACATTACGTTGTGTTGTCACAAATAATCGGTATATTTACCTGGCCTAAAGCCCAGCGCACAGTTCAGTCACCTATTTCTATTGATTGAAAAGAATTCAGCCTGTGAATGTCGAGTCTCACTTTCACCTACATTTCTTTACGACAACGACAGGATGCTGCCAACGCAATCCCGATTGATTTTTAACATTCTGGCGTAAAACGGTGCAAGAATCTAGTCTCTAGTGTCAATTAGCAAGTAATCAGTAATCAGTGAAGTGAAGAATGTGCAAAAATGACGGCCGTGAATATATTTTACTGTGGGGCGCGTACTCCCCAAGTTCCTGCCATCGTGATATCATTGTTGGACACAGTAAGATAACTATTTCTTACTCCTCACCAGCAATAGAATTTGTACAATGAATAATTATCCTCTAATTTATGGATTCTACTTTTGCTTGTACAGATATTTGCAGGCTTTGTACTTGGTTTACTCGGCTACATTGCTCATATGCACTACAACATGCCAGATGAATTTCAAGCAACAGTTCAACGGATTGACCCGCAGAGGACTGGAAACTTGGCCAATTTCCTTCAATACAATCGTAAGATTTTTAAAACTAGCTTGCAACGCGCTGGTGAAATTCGACGTGATTGTTATTTTGCATTTTAGGCGGAGAACAAACTCTGATGCTGTTAATTCCAATTGTCAGTAATGGAATCGGAGTCTTCATGGGCATTCTTCTTCTCATAAGTTCACTAATTGTAAGTACTACAAGCAAATCATATCAAATCGATGGATAAAAATCCTGAATCACGAATTCTCAACACTTTGACACTTTCAGAAAGCAAACCGTGGTTTACGCGTGTGGTTTATACTCACGATGCTCCTTCTGGTTGTCCAAATCTCAATATTCACGGTGCAGGTGGTTGGAGGAAGACAATCAGCCTCATTCATCGCTCCACCCATCGTGGAGTATGTTTACCGTCTGTTTTCTCTGTTCATCGCCCAGGCGTTCATCAAGGAAATCGAGTCGGCTGAAGAATGAGCAGTATCCGTGACCCGTCCAAATCCGAACGTAAACCAACTCATATTTACGTATATTTTGTGTATGTAAACCAAAGTAGAAAAGTGCAAATTGTGGGAGCAATAATACTAATACTTATATACTTATTACATTAAGCTATAATTGTGAAAGGCCATTTTGCATTCAAAAACTTCTTTTGTACGAAATATGTAAACTGCTGTTGCAGTTCATGTCGAAGTCGAAAAATAAATGTCTACGCCTTTGTTGTTGTGAAAGTGAAAGTAATTAATTTCTAGACATTAATCAGCTCCAGAAGGCATTTGCAATTTGCAAAAAACAACACCAGGCGCAAATCAAGGGTCATGACCTCAGTCTCCTGAGTAAGTCTCATTATTCAATACCTCAACAAACAGCTGCTCGTTGCTGGAGTCCAAATCGGCAAGCTTTTGGCGAATTTGAGTCCGAAGTGCAGGCACGCATGTGGCGCGTCATTTGCATTACTCTTTTTCTATTTGCTCTCTGCTTTGTTTTGAGTGATTGAACTCTCAAGCCATTCGCCAAAGAAAGCACACAAATTAGAATTTTACGTGCAGCTTTTCATCGCATTTGGATATTGGATTCCAACCCTCTCCAGCAGCACCAACACGCGGAGGGCGTACGGAAAGAAAGAAAGAAGATGCGTGCGTTCTTTAATAACTTCTGGGTAATCATTAGAATTTCTGCATGCCATGATGAAAACACGAGCAGGAAGAGAAGTCAAGTCAGAAGTCAGAAACGTGGCTCTTTTCTCTTGCATTTTACATGTTTACTTGTCAAATCGCAATTATTAATTCTGCAGCTTCGACTGAAACTTCTTCATTGTTTGTCCGACGCTGAAACACGAACGGTCACGCACAAATCTGCGGAAATTCTGACATCTACAGCCTGACACAAACGACATTGCTACGATATGGGCGAATGTAGGAAGTATTGCTGTTCGAATTGCCTGCGGCTTGAAGCCTTAGCCGCCTCCATCTTTGATACAGTAAGTCAGCCTTTTTTGTTTTTAAAAACGCATCAATTTTTATGGACACGTGCAGTGGGTAAAGTTTTTATACTCCCCAGACAGTTGCGATGTTCGCACTTTGTGCGATTGCGGTATTCTACTTCATAATTGACGAGGAATGGCTCGCGTCCGTACAAGACAACAGCATGTTTGGGGTCGAAGATTTGCGACGGTTTCTCAAATTGGATAGTAAGCATAGTCTTAAGGCTAAACCAAACTGTGAAGTCAGACTAAAGCTAATTATCAATTTCATAGTTCAAATTCGTGAGCTGTCAATACTCATCATTACAACTCTGATTGCACTTCACATCTTCATGAACTCGCTTCTTCTGGCAGGAATCTACAAAGTGAGTTCTCATGTCCGTGTATACTCACACAAAATCTAAACACAGCTTTACCTGTTTTCTTCCAGCGGAACTCAATCATGATACGCGTCTGGTTCGTCTGTGCAATCGTGACGTACTTGATTGCTCTTGGAATGTTTTTCGGATTCATTTACATCACACGGGACAAAATTGTCAATTCATGTGTGTTTGGGTTCTACATTCTTTTCTACCTGTACTTTCTGTGGGTCGTGCGACTCTTCCTGAAGGAGTTGGTCACTGTGAGCTACGCATCGCAAGAACAGCTGAACCAGGACGGAGGTTCTGAGAAAAGTGCTGAAGAAGGAGAGTCAATCGATTCGAAAAAGTACTAAATTTGCACTTCACAAGCAATAAACTCTTTTCTTATTTGCTAATCAATGCTGTACGTACGCGCCGTGTGTATATGAGAATTCGCGAATGCTACATCGCGTGCAAGAATTTCACACGACCGACCGCCGGAATAAATTAAGTCTGAAGTCCGAATCTGCGCCAAACGAGCAATGGCACTGCTACTCAAATCGTCTGGAAAATGAAACACGCACGAAAATCATAAAGATCAAAATCTTTCTCTTATTTTGCCAATCCAATTGACTTGGCGTTACGAGCAAGGTTAACAAATCTCAGCTTTCATTTCTCGCACAAAAGGCTATGCAGTACTGCGCCTCCACCAAGACTTATGCGGCATGCGACATGCCGTTCCAATGATTTTTGTAGGTGTGCCGTGCGCCATTTCAGTCCGGACTCTCCGAAGCAGTTGCAGGTTGCCCTTCATAGCGATTGACTTGGCTCAGTCACTTCAAAATGGTGGTCACAGACACACCAACGAAAATTTACTGCTGCTCGGATTTCCCTGCACTTGAAGCTAAGATTCTGGCAATATTCAGCCTGGTAAGAGACGCAAGATTAGTTTCCCTACTTTTCAATACAAAAGGACAGGTCTCACACACAGATTGCGTCAATTAATTGCAGATTACGTCATGCTTCTGTTCATTTCTGCTGTTTTTGGTGTATGCTCACGTGCAAAGTCAGTACCTGGTTCTGCCAAGTAATGAGACGGAAATTGTCACAAATCAGACGGCCTCCCCGCTCTGTGCCAGACTACTTGGACTTATGGATGTGAATGAAGAGTACCTGACAGACGAACGTCAAAAAGAGCTGAAGCTGAAGGCAAATGTGGCAGTCACAAATTCGACAAATCCCATTAGCGCTAATGACAGTCGAAACAAAAGCGCAGCGGTAGCGGCGGCTGTGGAGAAACAGGCTTTTAGGTCTCAATTCAACAATTCTCGCAATGTTTCCAAATCAGGCTCCCAGCAGGGCAGCGACAGCGAAGATGTCTACGACTCAGAATACTTCGACATAGATAACGACTTAGGCAAGATTATAATGGAGGAATGCGGCGTAAATAAAACGAGCTCGAACAAACCGAAAAGATTGACAGCATTGGATAATTTGGCGAAATTCATGGCTTGGAACAGTGAGCTCGATTAAAATCTTATAAAATGCGTACAAATAAGATAAGGTTATATTATATTTTAGCACAGACGCAGCAAGAGTGGATTATCATTCCTTTCTTATGGAATGGAGTCGACATTCTGCGAGCCATCTTGTTATTCCGTTCTGTGGAAAAGGTAGGCCACAGTTACTGATTTTTACTGAGTTTCTTTAAGAGATATTCCATAATTTATAATCAGATGAGCCCAGCATTGGCCAAGACGTGGTACCTACTCACAGTAGCCACGTGCCTTGGCGGCACTGGAATCACGTTCGCAGTTCTCATGTCATCGGCAACGGGAACCGACGCCTCATTCAAGATTGCTTTCACTCACATCTTCGCTCTAATTCTCTTGTATAATTTCTACGGGTTGTGGATCGTGTACTTGTTCATCAAAGAGACGAGAATGAGCAATGCAAAAAGCACAATTGCAGGCCAGGGCCAGGACGGCCAGGAGCAAGATCCGGGTACGAGGTCGAGCACAGTGGACAGCGCCAGTGCGACTGTACAAAATGCCGTTGAACCTTACAAGCAACCTGACGCAACTGCAATGGAAACATCAATTCATATGTAGAAAGTACACTGACATAAGCGACATTAGTGAAGAACATGCTTTTTGTTTGAACAAGTCTATTATAGCAAACCTTGATTAAAGAGTGCATTTCGGGCAATCAAAAATACATGCACAATAAAAGCGTTTGAGCAACGCGACGAATTAACACGGCGACTTGTGTAATGATGCGGTTAGCGTGACTTTTATTGGCCTATGCCACAGTGAAGTGAAAATGTTTTGTTACGTTACAAAGTAGCACAACAAAATAATGCATATCTCAATTCTCATAGCGTTAGCGTTCGTCTCATTCATTGCACGCTCACTCGTAAGCCGCGATAATTCCAGGAAAGAAAGTCAGGAGTCAGAGCCAGCCGAGGCAGGAGAAAGTGGGAAGAGAAAATTGCTTCCGTTCTTATTTCGTGTGACTGACCCAGGAAGTTTGTGTTGCGCGCACGTCATATTTCCTTCGCTTTGCTTTGCATGGGCTACAGTTCAATTAAAACTTACACAACAAAGGAATGAGCAGGTGGACAGAATATTTACGAGCTCCTGGCGTTCGCAGTGCTCGTCTGCTGGCTACGGACATCGGGCAGCGTCAAAAGTGACAGAATTACGACCCGAATATCACAACAGGTGCATCATGCTCAAAAAGTCAAAATACGTGTTTACAAACACCTTCCAGGCGGAAGCAAAAGTGCTGGCCGTAATCAAAATCGTGAGTACTCTAATCAGAGTAAAACCAAACTAGAG
The DNA here is from genome assembly GCA_009869945.1 of Mesaphorura yosii. Taxonomy (NCBI): domain Eukaryota; kingdom Metazoa; phylum Arthropoda; class Collembola; order Poduromorpha; family Tullbergiidae; genus Mesaphorura; species Mesaphorura yosii. Next base: position 145,311 of record WIXG01000061.1, on the reverse strand, counting down.
TCCGCGTCTCTCGTAATTAATCGAGGTATTCTTTCACTCATTCAGATAATTGGACTGGCGTGCATCGGCATTCTTACCTACTACATTTATCTGTACACACGCGCACCAACTGCCTACAAGAGTGGAAACTTCTGGCCGTTCATCGAGAGCAATTGGAACAATCAGAATGTTGTGGCAAGATTTCTCATGTGGGGCGGTAAGAAATCATAAAAAACGTACAGCATGTCGATTCATTAACATCATCCTCATTTCGCATCTTTTTCTCCAACTAGCCGATAAACATCTGATGCTCGTCACAATTCCGTACGCGGACTGCATTACAATGACTGGAGCGTTATTACTCTTCGCTGCTCACAAGGCAAGATTTTGTAAACACAAATTGATATACGACCATCATATATCAGTGATCATTGACAAAATTTGTTTTTTTCAGCGCATTTTAGAATTACTTCAGGTGTGGATAATTTTGTCTATAATATTCTGTATGGTGGATATCGTCCTACTTTTGCCAGCCGCCACATTCGCTCAGTACAAAGTCCTTCTGCTATTCGCGTACATTCACAGTTACATACAGAAGATCTACAGCTTTTGGATAGTGCGCGGGTTGGTATCAGAGTTGACAGAAGAAAAAGCAAATGACCAAGAATTCGACCCAGATTCCGGAAGACGAGGGTCAAGACGGTATTAACAAGGATGCCAACAGAGTTTGAAATTATTGAATTAAACTTCCAGCATTCTCAATGAGATTATAAATCCGTTATACGTATGCTTGCGAGTTTTCGCTAGTATGTTACTGCTGCTAAATAGAAAGTAATAAAAGTCTTTTCTTACAGTTCCCGAGACTCCGCACGTAACGAATTTGACAACAGCACCACTTGGAAGCCCTTCCAATAATTTTGGCACAGTTGCTTTATGTGTTGACCCGTGACCAAGTTGTCCGAAATGAGAACAACCAAAGGTGAGAACTTTCCCACTGCCTGTGAGCAAAGCCGTGTGACAATGCCCAGCCGAGGCCATGATAACTTTTCCGAAGCTCGCCTGACAATTCCAGCATCACATTATTCATTCACTGGCTTTGCTAGTAAGAGGTTAAAGCCTGGTTGTACATTTACAACGACTCAACGACTTACATCAACATGCACTTTTGTAGGATGGTATTTGTTCTCGATACTTCCATTGCCAAGCTGTCCAAAGACTCCCCACCTACAAACATGATCACATACGTCACAAATAGGATGGATCAAATTACAAATATTCATTTATACAATGCTTACCCCCACGTCCAAACATTTCCGTTGTGATCAACTGCGACCGAATGATATCCGCCTGACCCATGCACAACTATTAAAGTATCACCACTGACTAGAAATAGTTTAATGGAATATACCTGCAGAGACACAATTGAATGCACCATTCTGTATAGTCAGAGGGACAGGACGTCCAGTCCAAGCAGTTTTTGTTCCCACTCCAAGCTGTCCATACGCGTTACTTCCCCAAACTAAAAGAGTCTGTGAACCAACAATTTATCATATTATTTGAAAATTCAGACAAGTTTCAGTAAGCTGTATGACAAACCCCAATCGAAGTTAAAGCCAGGTTGTGCGCCTGCCCACAAGAAATCGACTGAATTCCAAGTTTAAGCTGAGGAAGCAAAGCCACCGGTGTTGGAGTGTCAATATTTGTTCGGGGCTTGGGGGAGTCATCCCTCACTCCTACAAGCAGATACAGTGAGACAAATTGCTTGTTAGACAGACTTACATCGTCACGGTATGTTTCAACAGTTTCCAGTTTCTCATGGCTAACCTAATCTTCCAAACTTTGCTTCGCCCCAAGCGTAAACCTTCTCGTTTCTGATACACGCACATTCATGGAGGGAAGCGGACAATGTGGTGTTCAAGTTTATCTGGAACAAAGGTTGAGCAATATTGTTGGTGGTGCCATGCGAAAGCTTCTTCTTCTGGGGTTTTGTATGATTTGCGTGCATGAAGTTTGGAAGTCTCATCGGCAGTGGTTCCTTTTCCTCTGCAATGAGTAAAATACTAGATGATGAACTATCATATCTATAGGTGTCTGGTACATAAAATAATCATGGCGTTCTTACTTCTCTTCAGCGACTCAAGAAGTAATGTCAGAAAAAGCTCCATGTAATCATTGATTACAACTTTAGGATCATCCTACAATGAACATTGAATTAAGGCGTGCATTTGACGAAGATTACACTGTCTCTTGCTCCGTACCTGAGTCACGGTGAAGTCAATTACCTCCGTCAAGTCAGGATCGTCACTGAATACTTTGGCCTGCAGTTCCCTTCTCCAGGGTAATAAGCATATGATTAACTGGTATAGAACATCATTCGGAAGGTCGCTCAAATTCTTTAGCACCATATTGCGGAACCACAGAAAGACTTCACTGGAAGCTGCGTACAATGCCATCCAGTCCGAGCTTACAATATTCCAAAACCCTTCATTAAACAGAGAAGAAATTGCTGAAGACATATCCCGCGCTGTCATCGCCGTGAGGTTTTAAGTGATATTCGAACCCACTTACTTTCGTACATCTTGGTTCCTTTATGAAAGCTTCTATCAATTACTTCTCTATTATGATAGAGGCCCATTAGAATATCGGGAACACATAAGCGAGTGTCAGCGACAACTTCAAGAGCCCACAACAGTTCTGGATAACACAAAGACATTGCCACGACCTTCGACGTATAGTAGAGATTGTTCTTCAAATAATATCTGTAGAAAAGTACAAGAAAAATGCTGCCGTCAAATAAACTCAAGCATTGAAGTCGAAGTCAACAATTTCATGCTTACCTTAACAAATGTTTAGGATCTGAGTTTGCATTAGAACGCTCGCCGTATCTGACAAACTGCTCTACTTTGCCAAAGATCACAATGTTCGCCATAAAAGATTTGTCTTTTAAAGTTCCCGTAAAGCGATGTTTATCTTCATCTACTAGTTCAGAAAAATAGATCATTGCAGGAATCAGACCTCGAGATCCAAATTTGGCAATTATTTTTGGATGGTTCATCTGCAGAAAGGCGGTGAAATTCATTATTCAAAATTAATTCACGCGAAATCAAATGCTAATGTGGATAAGTGCAAGTCAAGTACTCACCCCGGCTAATTTATAGTAAATGATAGTTTTGGCATATTTTCCTTCCTGTGAACATTTATCTCCAGCCGCAATGAAAGCATCGTTCTTGGATACGTTCAGCGCGAGGCAAACCACGTCAAGCAGAGCGCTAACTGTTTCTCTGATCAGCAAATGGACGCAGATATCCACGGGAGATTTTCTGTATTAAATTGACACAGATCACGTTCAAGTCAACCTGATAGTTCGATCTCTTGTCCGCTTCAAGACTCAACCAATAAAGCATGGGTGTAGAGAGACTCACGTGAGAACCATTTGGTACACTCCATCTTCGGTTGTGACAAATATAGAGTACGGGGTTATTTCAGCGTCACCGGCAGGTTCAATAAATAATACCTTCGAGTGAATTTGTATAACTGCAAATTCTTTGAGCTGAAAGAACGAAACACACACCTCATAAAAAACTAGAGATGTAAGTAATACATGTGGAACCACTCACCATTGCGTTGTGCACAAGGGATATTCTCAGACACTTATTTTCTTCGTCAATCCCGTAAAATATTTTGTGAATAATGAACAACTTATTGATGTAGGATGGGATGTACACGGATGAAACTTGCCGAAAGTCGTTGTCGAATATCTGTAACAAAACAACAGACAGTTGAACAATAATACTTCATAAAGCAATTAGCTGATTTGATATTACGCACATCAAGCTTATTTTCTTTGTGACGGTAGAATTGATTTTTTCCGACAATTTTCTTAAGTTCGCCTCGACACAGCACGTCCTCCAGATTTGTCACTTTGATGCTTGTTGGCTGCGCATGTTTTGTGACGATTGACATAACAGTTCCACTGTCTTGCGGGGTAGGTGCTACGATATTTTCTGTACTCGTCACAACATTGGCGGTTGTTGGACTGGTCTCTTTTGCTTTCCGTGCAAAAAGAGCCTTCTCCGCATCACCATATCTTGATATGATCTTTTCCTTTGCTCTGCGAAACAGAGATTTCTTCACCAGATTTTCACCCGGAGGTGGAAGGTCCAAGTCGTCCAAAATTGTAGTGGCGTTTTGATCATTTTCCAGGCAAATCTGTAAGAATGGCATTGGAATTATTTAGTGGTCACCTCCTGGCGGTCTAGCCAAAGCCGTGACTGCAACAAACCAGATTCTACTGAACATGAACATTGGACTCACAAGAGCGCACGCTAGATTCGTTCCACCAATGTACAATTCCATCGATCGAATTGGCGAATTGAATGTGACGAGGGTTGGAAGTGAATTGGCCGGAAGCAGAAGGAACTTGCCGTTTCCTCCGTTGCATAGGATAACTTTTGAGTTGCCTTTGAACCATATCAGTATGTCCAGAATCTGCAAATATTGCATTGTGCCATTACTTTTTGACGAGTTAATGAACAATCGTATTTCCAGAAACCTGCAACTCATCCAATTGAAAAATATGGTGCAAATCGACATCGCTTAACGGTTCGACGCTCGATGTAATCGCCATTGCATTCAACTCGTAAATTGTTCCATTTCGAAGTCCGATGTAAAGGGTCCCATCCTCGTCGAACGAAAGGGCGGAGATTTTTTTATTTGTGTCATCGAACCACGGAATATGCTTCAAAGTCCAGGTCCCTCCACCACAGTTGGTCACAATCTTGTGTTCTATTGCTGGTAACAAGTTCGCGAAGCTTGAAGGGTGCCGTCCATCGCAAAGTAAAACGAGATCACAAGAGCTATTCGAATTTACGGAGAACGACTCATTACGAATATCTAGATCAGCAGATTGTTGAGCAGATGCCCGATTAACTTACCCTTTCAGAGAAACTGCGAACAGATTGTACCGATCCAAGGTAAACTTAGCTTGCAGATGGATTACTTCTTTCTCAGGTAAATCCAACCTTTTCTTCAAGGTGAAGATTTCGGTGTTATCAGCACCCATGTCGCGGACAAGTTTATTCAGCTCCATGTAGTCTTTAGTTAGCCCGTCTGCACGACTAGGGCATACTTTGTCTAATTTCTAGCGACTACAAAGTTTTGATACCATTTCCAACATTAATTTCACCTCTTGTCTAACTTTAATCTATCCTGATGTTAATTAACTACACGTTTCTACACTACTAACGAATTTGGCAATTTGGTAACGTGCTACGCCTAACGGCCTAACCACTCCTGAGATTCTTGTTTTTCTACCTGAACAGACTCATGTCATCTTTACTGCTTAGTCGTTTGTGCAGTTAGCTTAAATTACTATCACTGACTTGAAGTCCGAAGTCAGTGTAATTTTATTATGTCCCAATTTTATTTGAAATTTCTTCCCGCTGCACGGTTCCAATTTATTTGTGTGCCATAGTACAACGGAAGAGGGAACATGAAACTGCGTGGTTTGTGGCCTCTGAATGTTTTCCAAGCCAAGACCCATAGCACGGGCTAGAGGGGTCTGATTACAGGTAACTTCCAGCGCAGACTGGGGATACAGGTTCATGGCTCATGCGACAATAAATCTCCAAATGCTCCAACGACGCAATGTTGGGAAACGATTCAGATTTATTTCTTTAAAATCCCAGTAAAGAGTAAAGTTTTAAAAGGTATTCGAGAAGAAAGCAAATAAATTACAACTAGTTGAATCTGAGACAAAAGACAATATTTCAAACGACAATGAAAAATTACTTCCGTATTGTACGTATACTACGCAATTCCAACAGGATCATCAAATCGTGTCGCGTTTAACCTAAATCGTATTAATTAAATTCACCGCTCCACAGGTTTCACGAATACTTGACATGGCATACGGTAAATCAATGAAATGAACTTCCGCCGGCTATAGGCTGCTAGAGAGCGACCTGGAAGTCGTGAGATCTAGACCTAAAGTTGGATTGTCACGGTAAACCCTTCTTCTTTACAATACTAACAGCTTCACAAAACGGACCAGTTCGGTTGTGGATGTCCACTCCACGTACGATGAAATGATAACGATTTTCGTCTGTGAACTGTATAGAAAGTCATAATTAGATAGCCGAAAGCAACCACTTACGACAAAAATACTCTGTAAGGCTTGGTTGCTGGTAGACTTACTTGAGAAAGGGTGCAGGCCATTGGAAGAGCCAAGGCCTTGACATCACCAACGCGCTTCCATGGCTGACCTCGTGTAGAATTTAAGGACTCTTGGTAGGCATAAATCTGGTAGTGAATTATTTCTGCGTGATTTTGAGAACTTTTGTGAGTCCAAGAAAGAACGATCCCATCGGGTTTAGACTTCAAGCTTAATACCGGCGGTGGGGGCAGTTCTTTCCCGTCCTGCGTCTGGATGATATTGTTATTTGAAGGAGGTGGCAGTGGGGGCTATCAGAGGTAAATATTTTATTAGTAATGATCGAGTCAACAGTAGATAGTCACCCGTAGATAGTGTAGGTTAAAAAATACTTACAAGAGCAAATCTGCGTGCCCCAACTTGAAATCTGTTTGTAGGTGCAGCTCTGCCGGGTGCAGTGGACCTAATGGCAGTCCCAGCTCCAGGAGAAACTCCTCGTGCTGCAGCAAGCGGTGGTCTCAGCACTACGCTTCCAGGATTTGACGGATTTGTGGCGCCTTGAGCAGACTGTAGGATAACGGAACGAGACTGACCATTTCCCAGATTAACAATTTGCATTCCACTTGTGGTTCCGTTTGCTAAATTGTAATTTTGAAAGCAAAATTGCGATTGATATACAAGTTGACCAATACGACATGTGCTATGTGCACATTTGAGATGTAACCCTTCTCCTTACCGCTTGAGCTTGACGTTGTGTCCATTTTTCTACCATCAGCCAATTCTATCACATCTGATCTTGAAGGTCTTTTGTTAGGCACTGCATCATGACTTGTTTCACCCATTTTATTGGCATAATTCCGCTTGACACTCGCGGGTCCAACCAAAACTCCATTTCTCTTGAACGGTACGGTGTTCTCCTTCGTGCGAAGGCTGTTAGAGTTTTGCAGCGACAACTGGGCACGCGACTCGGTGTTCACTTGAAGTCCCACTGACCGGTAAAACTTAAGCGGCGCAGGTGGGACGTCAGTCGGATTTGCCGCATACTCGGAATTCTCGATAACTGCTTTCGCGACCTCCTCCATCTGCTTCTGCATGGTGATGAGTTTCTGGCCAACCCTGTCCTTGCTCTGATTAAGTTCCAACATTCTGTCTTTCAGCTTTGTGATTTGGATATCACCATCGCATGCAAACACAGATGCAAGCTTTTCCGTAATTAGTTTGCTTAATCCTTCCGAAGTAAGCTTCACTTCAGCAGGCAAGGATTTCTGTGTTGCTTCTATCTCAACGGACTTAACTTCAGCAGGCAAGGATTTCTGGGCTAAGGAAGCTGGGTCCGGAGCGTCGGCACAGGAAGTATCCATTGGGACGCACTCGCCTTCAGTATCCGCCATATTTTATTAGGAGAATTGTAGGCGCACTGGTTACGTACAGGACGCTGGGAGAGAAATGTTGAACTGCCTACCCTTGTACTCGAAAATGCGCACGGGTGGACTATAGCTTCGACCCATTGACTCTTCTTTGTGCATGCGTATTCCTGTAGGCAGTAGGCACTCATTGAGGTGAGTAGTGTGTCTGCTCCCTCAAGTGTCTATGTTGTGCAATACATGTTTGCGAAGCATTTGGTGAGACGCTTCTCTCCTAGTGCTAGTGTACAAAGTTGAGCTGTGCCACTGATCGGCACTCCTACCCGAAAGTCGCCGACCTCGTCTTGTTTCACCGCAAATTGAGAACGTGTTGAATACGTACTGGTGTATACAATCGACATTTGTCTTAATCACGTATATTCTGAACATGACAGATCCTACTTTAGGGGGTGTGGGACGAGCACTGATCGGGTATGTTATGACGCTATAATCCACTACTCCACTTCATTGTATAGCATGTAATTACAGCATTAACCTTGCCTTCGTGAAGCAGCGCGCTGCAGCGTCTTGAGTTTTCGAGAAATGCCGACCTATGTTAAACAAAATTTCAAATTTCAAATTAAGGCGTCTGAATCATGAAAAAAATATTTAAATGACGGAGGTTGACAATTTTCTTCAATTTAATGTATATATCAATAAACGGCTTCCGATGCGGGAACTGCATTGTGTCTCGTCGTGAGAATTGTGGGTGCTGAGTGGTGAGGCTCCTCCTCCTCTCATTTCAAATGCGTGGTGCACGGAACACGGTACACTATTTTCCTCATTCCATTCCTCGCCGTCTGTCGGCGTAGTAATACATTGACCATATCGGGATCTAGGATGTGGTGACCGACAAACGCGACATGACACTTTCAATGCTGCAGTTTTTACGCGAAGGTTTGAATATCGCTATTTTTGGGAAATAATGTTTCTTACATAGTCCCGCGTTTGTACCTTTATTTGGATGTAAATTCTCGGACTGATTAGCTGCGAAAAAGTGGAACGGAGACCGTTTCTTCAGATTGAATGACCTTTAGACCTGATGTATGTGAGCGAGACTAATTAGGTGTTACGTGATACGCTATGCTGCGTACAGGGTGGGCATTCAACAGTGAGACAGACGTAAGTGCTCCCATACGCCTAGATATCATGTCTCCTGTTGTGTTAGAAACATTGAGGGTTCCAAGGTCAATTGGAAGCAAACGCACGTTATATAAAGTCATTCAATTATGTTACCTTTTTGACAACGAAGCCCAAGATGCCTGTGGTCGTGACTTGTAACCAAAAGTAGAAGCATGTGTCAGAAATCCAATGAAGGCTTTTCATGTTTGCAAAAGGCTACTTTTATTTCAATAAAGGTATTAAGCCGATTTCATAAATTAAGGTTACGGCTAACTCTATGCTACGTCTATGCAATGGGTGATAAAACTGCAATATTTCAAATTAAAAAGACTGATTCACTCATGAAGCACTTTACAAATGGTACAGCGATTAAGCCCTTTATGCTTGTCTGGCAAATAGTAGTTGTACAAAGGATTCAGTAACAAATGTCTTACAAAGTCAATACAAAGAGTAGTGGTACAAGTACAATATGCAACTTACTGAAGAGTGTAATTAGAACTAGTCATCATAATCATCACAAATTTTACTCGCCTAAAGGGTACCTTTCATTACTATTTCACGATCACTGCTGAACTGAACGTACCTCATGAACCCGAATTCACTGAAGATATTGTTCAACGGTTCCAGGAATGAAGGAACCTCTACATCAATGGATGGTGGGCTAGGAAAAGAAAACACTTTCTCTACAGCTACACAGAGTATCCCATCTTTAATCCTTCAGCCCGGCTACCTTGCCTCCAAGCACAAGCCATGCCTGCCTACGTCACAAGCTCATGATTTCTAGCTACAGAATGTTAACAAGTTCTTCGCATAATTGAAGTCGCGCTGCTAATTGCTCGCGAAAGCCACGTCTGTATTTTTGAATGGAAAGATGGCCGGCGAACTAGACACAACACAAATTCCTCCTGAAAGCCAGAATTTTATCAAATGTTTGGCTGTTGTGAGTCACTAGTGAGTATTTGAAATCATATCCTACAGCCTATAGTGGATTGAGAATGAGGTTTCGGGAGGCCAAGGCGTTGAGTTTGAACATTGCCGCCTACTGCAAGGGTGTAACCTTTTCTAGCAATTGGCTACGTATGACCTACTCTAAATATGGCGATGTATGACTGCAGGATTGGAGTTTAATATCCTGACGCTTCTTTGTACTCCGACCCTTCCAAAGTGAAGAAGTCTTCCAGCTTCCACTGAAGAGTTTCAAATGTCGGCCTCTTCATTGGGTCTGCATGCCAGCACTCCAACATGATGTCATACAGGCGATCCGGACATCCTGGCGGCCTGCAGATTGATACGAAAAGAGATGAACGTGCGAGACTGACATACTTATTGGACATACAATGTTTTCTGTGGCATTTCTCTTACCCTGGCATTCTGTAGCCATGCTCGACTTGGTGAAGAACTTCTGCATTGGTCATGCCGGGATAAGGAATTCTTCCGTAAGTGACCAGTTCAGTCAGGAGAATTCCGAATGACCAAACGTCTGACTTGATTGAGAATTTAGAGTAATTGGCAGCTTCTGGTGCAGTCCACTTAATTGGGAACCGTGTTCCTGCACAAAACATTACGCCAACTCATCAGCATTTGCCTTCTTTTTTTTATTCGTCAGGAAATCTCACCTAGTCTTGCCTCGTACTCATCTTCCTTTATAAGTCGCGCCAATCCAAAGTCGGCAATTTTGACAGTGTTGGAGTCTCCAACAAGGACATTTCGCGCTGCCAAATCACGATGAATATAGTTTTGAGATTCCAGATACGCCATTCCTCCCGCGATTTGGGCTGACATATCAATGAGTTGTGGTAGCTACGAAAGAGTTAAGGATGCTATTAATCCAAAGCCCTTTGGGCGTTTCTCATTTCTCTCACCTTGAGACCGCGTCCTTTTCCGCTCAAGTGTTCAAGTAGAGAGCCATTTTTCATGAGTTCAGTGATGATGAATATCGGTTCTTCGAGAGTACAAACAGCATACAACTGAATGAGTTTCGGATGGCGAAGTTTCTTCATAATCTGAGCTTCAGCCAAGAAGTCCTTGGCGTCCATTGTACCTTTGAAGAACAAGACCCAAGTTAGCAAGCCCTGTTTCTTACGCTTATTGCCTACGCCTTATACGCTCTTACCAGGCTTAAGAGTCTTGATGGCTACGGGAGTCGTGTTGTTCCAGAGTCCTTCCCAAACTTCTCCAAACTGTCCATGGCCCAACTTTCGCATGAACTTCAAAGATGAACGATCAATTTCCCATTGGTCTCGAGTATTGTGTGACAGACCGCCGGTTACTGGCTTTTCCACCTGAACAGAACCAAAAACCATGCTTGATTGCCTTCAGGCTTTACTATCTATTACTTGATTGACAAGGTGTGATGATCACCTGAATACATGGCTTCCTAAGATTGACACACAGACCATCAGGATCTTTCGAGTAGTGATCTACGAGCTCTTGCAACGTACGGAAAGTTGTTCTTCTGGCGATGAAAAATCCACCTGTTGAAAAATTGCCTTGTATTATTACAGTACGAGCTAGCATGTTATATAGCTTATTAAATGGTAAAGTCGCTAAAATGCCACTCACCATCGTCCAACTGCCTGATTCGGTAATGCTTAACGGTGTCGCCATCACGAACAGAGAGCGAATAGTCGTTTCGTCTCGATTCTGAATCTCGAATGAGGAATGCTCCATGCTCGTTTTCTGGAAGCAGGAGTTTCTTTTCCGCTTCAATCCTTTTTATTTTCCCGAAGTACCATCTGTCAAGTTAAGTTTCGACAACAATGAAGTAAACTTTTCCCGATGTTTTTCCTCAGTATTCAGTAAACTCAAATCTGGAACTTACGCTTCAGCTTCGATTGATTTGAGTTTGGCAACGTAGTTCGAAGGAATGTAACCTTCTTGTCGCGTGCTTTTGGATCTAGCGAACCACCAGTCTCCTTGAGTATCATTCAGTATTTCTAAGTGTTCGCCTTTCCGGAAACTTAAGTCTTCGTCCGTTCTTGCGTCGTAGTCATAAAGGGCAACAAATATGCGGGCATTTCCAGCGGCAGCTGCGGACGCGTTGTTTGGCAACCCCTGCAAACGAAAAGGTAGATGTGAAGGGTTGCTCAATTTCATTCATTGCAGCGTCTTGCTTTCGGTTTGCAAAAATCTTGAAACATGGATCGTGCGAGCGGTGCAAAATGCGACTGAGGATTTGGCTTCGCTTTCTTACTCGAAAAACAATCATAATGACGCATATCCACACTTCGCCACAAGAGAATTATTGCCATTCCATTGCATGCATGTGTATTTTGTAACTCACTCAGAATTCGGACACCGGAATTTTAAAGATTTAAAAGAGATGATAGAAAGTATAATCCAAACATACACGAAATAGGAAATAAGACATAATAATGGTCATACGCTATGTGGAAATTCATTTAGATCACACGAGCAAGCGAATGGATACGAATTCATCGCATATTATCAATCAATCGCATCACAAATCAATCAATCGGTGTGTGGTGCGAAATTTTGCGTGCAAACACAAATCAAGACGCAAGCAAACACAAAATAAACAAAACAAATAAAAGTAAAGCAAACAAAAACAAACTTGTGCATTGCTTTCCGAGTCAGGCAAAGGCGGTAATGAACTAGGATTGTTTCGAACATGATGCGCTCCCGGATGATTGTGATGATGTGAAACGGAATGTCCGACTAATCCGTCGCCGCCGCCCGAACCGCCCACAACTCCAGACACACTATCCCCAGATATTAGCCCGCCAACTGAATTGTTGAGATTTCCAATAGCACCGCCACTTATGTTATTAACTCCATTGTCGTTCAGACCACTCGAGTCAAGTCCGCGTCCATGTTTGTGTGCACTTAAACAGTTCCCCATGATTGTTGAGTATTTGAGGCACGCGTCACTACACCACGGACACAGCTGTCATCATAAAAGCTGAAGATCTTGGAATCAACTGGCGATAGAATTGCTGGACCATGCCCGATGCCTAGATTGAACAATAAAAATCACGATTAAATTATTGTACATCACGCCTCTTCTGTATTCAAACTATCCATTCATTGTAGTTTGCAGCCTGCGGTTCTTAAGACTTTCGCGTCCGTCCTGTCCAGCAAGCTAGCTTCGTGCACACACAGCACGACGTAAATTCCCGACAGCAACAGTAGTTACAGTGGCATTGCATCGCATGAGCCACTCAATTAAGTTAAACTGTAATTGTACATTATTATTCTCAATTGAAAGAATTATGGCCACGGCTGACGGCTGGGGCATTCATCACCATGCACGGCACGGGAATAAAGTTACAAAGTCCTGTTGCATTACTCTCAGGCTCACGTATCGTGTGTGTCAATCGAGGAGAATGTCGAGTTAGTCGAATATCCAGAAAAGTATCCACTAATTGTGCTTATTTAAATGCCTGAAATTTAGCTAACTGAGCGTGTGATCGCAAGTTGATGAAATGAATTCCTTACCGAGTGCGCAGTTTGGCAGTGCAGCCAAGGCACAAAAGTAATTTAAAATGGTCGTCAAACTCCCGAAAACAATGTCCCGGTGGGAGTAATTGTGTGCATTGGAGCTTCACGGTTCCTTGATGTCAAATTTAATGAGTACAGTGTGGAATTTTAGAAGGGATGAACAAGTGACGGTCGTAAAAAGATTTGCCAGCTGCAGCAGGTGTATTTTGTATTTGAGTGCCTTGACTGTTTTGATAATGTTCGCAGCAATCACCGTGCTATTACTACTGTCTTAATTATGTCAACGCATTCAAAAATATGATAGCAATCGCCCATCCGTACACCAACTCAACTGACTTGGTATTCAAATTAAAGAAACACTTTACTCGTACTTTTGGCATGCAAACTGCTTTTAGGCTTAATGATGTCAAGATTTGTGCACTCGCTATTGTGATTGTTGTTTGTGAAACCAACCACTTTGTCTACGGGCTACCTTTTCAAGAGTTGACAGACATCATCAGCACAGAGAACAGTCATGGCTTGGCTCTGGCCATACTCGGATAAGGTACAAAACACTGCAACTGCAAGAGAAGAGATCAATTCCCTCATACTCACGTACTCTTTCCACTACCACAGCTCGTAGCCACAGCCAGCTCAATTTAAAGGACTTGTCTCGCATTCTCTGTTTACAAATAACATTTATTGGATCGGATTCCTTTCCGAGTCTGAGCAGTGAGTAGTGTAGTAGCAGCAGTGCTAAGAGAAAGAAAGAAAGGGTGGTGGCTTTGTGCGGGTGCTATGCGATCTGAGATCTCGCTTCGTGGGTGCTGCTGCTGTTGCTGCACATCTTTCACACTTCATCATTGCTCGTTGCTCCTTTGTTGAAATGATAATTCAAGTCCGTAGCCTTGCTTTGTGTAACTCACATTCACCAACTCAATGAAATTGCAATCGGCGATTGTGAATTAAACCGACGTGAATCGTCATTTTGTTCGATTTACAACCGGATTTTGTGGGTTGAAGCTTTCGCAATCGCTTAATATTGGGAACTGGGCTGGGCTTCGGCTTCTCTTTCCCGACCAAGCATGTAATAAACTAAATTATTTATTTGATTTTTACAATGCGTGCTGATAAATTCAACATACAACAAGATTCAAAAAGATAAATGCACGATTTTACTCAATGAGTCACTAAAATGAAAGATAGAGGAATAATTGCCAAGTTCTAAGTTGATAGTGCTCAAGTCATGAAATCAAATTACAAAAAACCAGTTAAAATTGTGCATCTTGTTTATGCTACATTGTAAAGTAATGAAAGAGATGTGTTTCAACACAATTATTGATACTGATGGAAGTATGCGTCTTGTGGGTTAATCACCTTCAGGATTTGACCCATGTTGGGATCCAGCTCAGTTACTTGAATATTTCCAGAGTTCTGGAAGAAAACGTTCTGGGCCGTCAACTGAGCCATGGTTTGATCATCCACCTCGATTATTTCAATCTCGTTGCTGTCGCTCTCCACGACCTGAATCTGTTCGTTTCCATCAGATTCTCCAATTACTTCATATTCCTCGCCTTCAGCAAGGGTGAATTCACCTCCATTCTGAATGATGAGGTTTCCTGAATCTCCGCCTCCAATATTTACAAACTGTTCAAGTAATCTGTTTGATTTGCCCTGACCGACCGGCCTTATTGTCGGCAACTTTTGAAGACGAGGCATCTGAAACGAATAATGAGTAGTTCAACAGTTGGCCAAAGAAGCGATTCAAATGCATGATCGGAAGTTTGAAGAATCACAATTACCTTCTCGCCTCTTGGTTCAATTACTTCCGTTTTAATCGTTCGGCCATTGATCAATCGTACAGGAGACCTACTCTCCACGATTGACGCTGCAACTGTCTCCGCGGGCTTAGTAGCTGGTCTTTTCTCTTTCCGGACGCTGGGTTCATCATCGTAGAGCAATCCATTCAGTAACGTGTACAAAGACTTCCCAAATGAGCTCTGAACTTTTGCCGGGGCTGGGATCCGGCGCCTGAACAAAATAATTGGAACAATGACAACGATTTCGACACTTTGAGCTCAGTTCCAGATATCTCGATCAAAAAAGAGCTTACTGAACATCCACATTTATATCGTTTGTCTTGGTTTTCATTTCCGGTTCTGGTACTAGTTTTGCTGGAGTTTCGGAGATTTTAGCAGCGGCGGATGGCCGTCCCCAGCGTCCCCGTTTTGGTGATTCTGCTCTTGTTGGAGATTGTGTTCTCTGGGGCGATTCTGCCTTCTTAGGCGGTTCCGGTTCTTCTGGCTCTTGCTTTGCTTTCGTGTACTTAATTGGGACCGCTCTATCTGTCAGGTTATCTTTTTTAGCCAAGTCGGTGAATGCACTGTCCGCAAAATGACCCGCACAAACGCGCTTAAACTTTAGACTGCGTTCACTTGCTTGCGCCAGGTCGGGATTCCCAATATTGGCTATCCATTTCTTCCTCCTATTAAATTATGATTGGGTTACTTATATCGTCTGGGTCATAGATGATCATTGGTCATCCCAAGGTACTTACTTTACTTCATCAGTTGGAAGTGTAAAAAGTGGGACACTTGAATTCCCTGAGGAATTTGTGCATTCGGCATAACAGCAGCTTCCAGTCACTGATTTTTTTCTGTAAAGAAAATTTCGATGAAAGGCTTTTTGAATCTAATCTAAGGACGACAAGATAAATTTTTCCTGTCCTGCGCTCACTTTTCATCTTCTGCTGCCGGTTGAAGAGCTGGAGGTTGAGTCGCTGTTGCAGCGCTTGCCCTTCTTGATTTCAGCGGCGCCGCTGGAGTCGTCGACGTCGAACTTTCAGGCGTTTTAGCAGGCTGTCGTCCGCGTGTTCGTTTAGGAGTCTCATTTACTTCTTCCTCTCCCTCGTCTGATTTTCCTTTCAGGTATTTATTGGGCACTGCCCTATCTGTCAAAGTTTCCTTCTTGGCTGGGTCAGCAAATGAACTGTCCGGGAAATGTAAGGCACAGATTCGCTTTCCACGGAGATGTCGGTCACTAAGCTGCGCGATCTCAGGGTTCCCACAATTTTCTACCCATTTCTTCCGCCTTAAAACAGATTAACAAGAGCTTAATCATCCGCATCCAGCAATCGTAATCGCATACCCAACCCAAAAAGTTAATTACCTTGCGTCATCATTTGGAAATTTGAAGAAGATGGAATTAGAGTTGGCTGAATATGAATTTGTACAGTCAGCGTAACAGCAGCTTCCGTAGCTCGAGCCACCACTCATTTTCTGTGAGAAATAGCGAAATTAAATAAAGATTTAATTAATTGGTATTATCTGTGTCAAATTCAAAGTTCTATGCTCTTGCAGACTTTCAACTAACCACTGAGGCCGGACGTCGTTTGTAAAGTTGTCTTTTCGACGCTTAGCTACAGGCTTGTTGCGATTCGTGGGATGTAGACACTTGGATCTGAATAAGAATCACTTGCTCAGGATTCCTGAAGCAGGCAGCCACTAAATGCTTTCAATTAATAACGAGAACAGTAATAATTAGGCAATTTAATTGTAGACTGTCGGCTTTGTATTTAAAAGAGCGATTTGAGGACTTGTTGCAAGGAAAGCAAGAAAGAGACCGTACGCAATACTGCTGCTGTATACGTTGTGTTCTGTCCTTGCAAAGAGACGCCGTTGTGTTCTCTCTTATAAAAGCCTACTACGCAACGATGACAATGAAAGTTGTGACAACGGAAGGCATCAGGAGAACAGGGAAGGTGCGATTTAACTCATTGTAACAGGGGCCATAGTATTTGGACCTTCGGACACGGGTGGGGGTTGGATGGACATAATGAAGCAAAAAGTTTCTGGATCGCTGAGCAGTATTTTAACTGTATTTAGTTTATTATCAATTCATGCTTAACTGGCAAATTCTCTTTGGAATAACAGACTCTTAACGACAAAATACAAAAAGATGAGAAATGATATTGAACATTTCAGACCGTTCACTTATCAAATCTGTCAATCAATCCTGATTCTCTTAGCTTTGTAGTGAAAAACTTCTCCAAGGAATTGGCACACTTGTAATACTCCGTTTCAGCACTGTTGTACAATTTGCAGTTCGTAAAAATCCTCGTCATGTCGGCAATAAACAACAATTTGCTGATATAGTAGCCTTTCTTCAGCCTGTCGCCCATCGTCTTCAGATCTGAAGGATTGAAGAGCTGATTTAACTTTATGCACTGTATGCGGCGTGCAATGTGCTGGTGGCACCGGGTCTTACCCATTGGAAAGTGGATGTAATCATAGTAGTCGGTCACTTCATTCTTGTCAACAGGTTTCAAGAAAGGCCACGCACAACTGTGATTGCGAACCTATAATTTGATTGGAATCATATTTAGGATTATCTTCAACGTAACGTAGTGTTCTTTGCTTAACTCTTAACTCAGGTCTTATGAGAATTTACCTGATTTAAAATTGTTTTGTACACAATTGTCAAGTTCGGCTCATCCTCAGTCCTCAGAGTATCTAAACCACAAAAGCAATTTATTAAGGGTCGGGGCTGGCGGCATTTCTTACTGAAAGATGGATAATGTTACCCGCTCCAACAAAGAGATTTGATGTTTCTTGCAATCCGGGAATGTCAACTATGCGCTTCATTTCCTTGCGCTGAATGCCTGGATATTCAACAGCCTGCAAATTGACATTACATTTTCATTTCTTCCGTCATTGCTACTGTTAATCAGTAATTATTCGCAGCTATAAATTCCTTACGCTCAGCTCATCTCTTCTCTTCGCAATCAGTCGTTTTGTAATTTCCTTTTGATGCCTGACAGCCGCCGTAAATTGTGTGTATCGAATTGTTGGAATCAACTCGCAGTGCATGAGTGTTGCACCTTCGTATTCTTTAATGAATCCGGTGTAAATGCTCTTGTCTAAATTGATGTCCATGTTAAAGCCTTGTTTCTTGAAGTATCCTGGAGATGATAATGACATGAATGGAGTTAAACAAGCGAAATAAATGTTGAGTTTTCATTCTCTGTATTTACCGATTGCAAATTCATCAGCGTAAGTCAGGAAATGAAGAACGTTGTGCTTAATGTGATAATCTTTCAGTTGGTTCATTAAGTGGGTTCCGTAACCTTTCACCTGCAGAGAAATAGCGTTCAGCCTTAAAAAACAAAGCTCCAGCCTTCAGGATTTACCTGTTCATTTGATGTTACAGCGCAGAATACAATCTCAGTAAACCCTTGAGTTGGAAACATTCTGAAGCAAATGCCGCCAATGGGAAAACCGTCTTTAATTAGAGCTAAGGTCTTATGTTTCCTGCATGAAAACGTCAATTAATAGCAGTAAAAGTTTTAACAAACTGGATGCAACTGATGAAAGGAATCTTACGGATCAAAGACTAATCTCGCGATGTATTCTTTTGGCATTCGTGGCAACTGATGAGAAAATACATTTTGAAGACCCACAAGCCAGGTCATTGTCTCGGCTGAGACAGGCTGTGTAAGGGAGTTTCCAACCACTTGACATGAGATAATTTTTCGCTGCTCTTCAGATTTAGCCGATTCGTCTCGAGCTGCTGAGTCGTCCAGCAAAGTCTAAAGCACAAGTTTGAATCATTTTACATTGCACGAATGCTAAGATCACTAAGAATGCTAGTTTTAGACTTACAGCGTCACCGCTAGATTTTGAGACCAAAATTTCCTTGCAGATTTCTTCGACCATTTGTCTACACCCGTCGTCGTCTTCATCGGATCCTGGTTCAATTTTTTGAGATCGCTTCCTGTCCAGCACATAAGGCGGAGTTGATGCTGAAGGATGCTCGAGTGATTGTTCCATGTCTACGTCCTCTGCCTGAGCTGTCTCCGGAGGCTCTTGCTTTACAATCTGAGGAGAAGCCATCGGCGCAGCAGCAGAACTTGATGCCACGGACACTGACATAGGTGTACTTGCGACTTGTACAAGATCAGGATTTGGTAGAGACGGCTGTGCGCTTGGTCTAGCGTGTTGTGGTAGCGTCGGTCGAAAATTTGGATCCCAAATAGGACAAGCTTGGTTGTAGATTGCTTTTTCAACAGCGTCAAGCAACCTACAGGGAATGGGGTTGATGGGTATTTGGTCATAAGAAGCTTTATCTCACGGGTCATACCGAATTGGGTGCATTACTTACCCGGGTAAATGCAATGAGTAGAGTTCTCGCTTGTTCGGAGCAATTTTATCTTGCTCAACCATAAATTTTTCTGTCAAATGCTTTTTAACACCTCCAAAACACTCCTGCAGAAATTGCCTTCCAAAAATCGTGGCAACGTCGTATTTTGGTAAAGAATCGCACAATATCGGGACGTGACACAAGATAAGCCACCTGAAATTAACCAACACGTGGATGAGACTGTGTGCTCCTAACGGAAACTTGAAAAAAGACAGCGTTATTCAATCGATGTGCAAAAATGCCTTGGGCCGTATTAATTCCGCATGTGAATTAAGATTTCAATTATTTGGCATGCAAAATTTCCGGAAGGAAAGTAAGACTGGTGACAAGAGCTGCAGCCTTTTTATGTAGTCTCTAAAATGCAAGTGAGTGGATTTCTCATTTCTCAAACGAGATCCACAGCAACGTGAAATAACTTCTGATCAACCGTTCGGTCTAAGCATACAGAAATTCTAGAATTTGAAATAACAAACTGAAATTACCTGGTGTACATTATTTTGTACGACTCGTACATACCGCTGCCCAATCTTTGCATTGCCACTGATGGAGCATCCAGCTTGCCAACATTGATTGTGTGGCAAAGTATCTTGGCCAGCTCAACAATTGTGGTCCATTCCTCTGCGCTGATATGACCGTAGTGAAACGCAATCAGCGACATTAGGGCTCGACCGATTGTTGGTTCCTCGTAAGGCGGTTTCCCAAGTGTCTGGAAATCCGGGACAGGACTGCAACAAGCCGCAACACTCTTCCTGAGTAGGCGGAACAAGTAATGGTAGATCTGCTTGGTCTCAGCGTCTTCTGCTGCAGAAGCGTCCCGCTGGAGTATGACAAACAATGTCTCAATGTCCACCATGGTCCCCACCAACTCGTCCACTTCTTCGTCTGTCAACTTCAGTATGTTACTGATGTGTCTCTCTGTATTCATCAAGAATTAAATTAGTGCGCCCAAGCAAATGTCTATCGTAAAATTAACCTACCAAATGTGTGAGTGCAATTTCGACAAGGCTCAAGAACATTGTCGAATTGGTTTGGCTCAGCTGTAGAGTTTGAGCCGACATGCTTTGTGGACGATGATTTCCATCCAGCACATTGACAGTTTTCCATCTGTAACGCAAGGTTACGTTCATTACTCGTATGAAATCCCTATCCATTCCTATCACTATCAAGGCAACTCGCAATTTACCTTGCAGCTGGAATGCGTGGCCAATCTGCAGATTTTGTCATTTCGGCTTAAAGTTTTGAAATTGGCTTTCCTTTGGGCGATTCTCGCTATGTGCCAAACTCGGTTTTGTGCTGATGTGAAACTATTCAGCTGTGATTGTGACTGTCCGGTCTTGGTACCGCTGGGAAAGGCTGCTCCCGACGCGTCGGGAACGCCGTTGGAACTCATCGTTCTCGGGAGATTTCTATGCGTCTGATGAGAATAGAGCGTCCAAAATCGTATTTGTTCTCACTTGCTAAACCAGTGTTAACTGATTGAAGTGCTCCTTTGATTTCCCTTTGCGATACGGAGTGGATTTTCATGGGAGTTCAGTATTTTTATTGTTTTTCGGAGAAGGTGAATGATGCTTGTTTTGGCTTTTGAATTGAGTTGGTTTCACTTTCATCTGTTGAATATGTTAGAGATGTTCACCCTTGGGAGTTTGTAATCTTTGAGTCCTGTCGCGGGTAAAATGCAGCAACTCACATGAATCACATATTTCCAGCTGGAAAGCCGAAGAGTAGTTAGTAAAATATTCATTGAAAGTTGGTGCATGTGGATTTGCGGATGTATACGATAAACCGATACGGGTGACAGATGTTAGAAGTGATACATTCGTAGAGTACAAATTGATTGGAGAAAGATTACTTTCACCTTGATTGGGATTTATTGTGCTCTGGTAAACTAACGCCACTTTGAGTTTTTCGATTATTGGCAAATATGCTTCACTGAAGAAGCTCAAAAACTCGATGAGTGATTCAAGCCTCCAATTCTTAACTTTGCTCGGATGGCAAATAGTTTACTGGAGGATTTACACCACCTTAGATGCACCTGCACCCGAGCAGAATCGTCAGAAGCCGTCACATTTCCCAAATGCGAGCATGACACAATGGGATGAATGAAGTTCTATTTTACGGATGGCTAGCCAAAATCAAAAGCGTCACAAACGATTCGTTGAGCCGGTAAGCATTCAGCTCCATTAACATTCTCCTCGGTTCTTGTTTCGTTTGGACTTGGGAGTGATGACATTCAAATTCCATCCTCATTTTAGACACAGGTACGCTACACCGGCGACTGGAGTTCGGACTCAAAGCTGAGCTCAATCCAAAATGGATACTGGAAGGACCAATTCTTTGCGTACTTCAGTGCGCCTGCGGAAAGAGCCAAGATTCCAAAGAGAACCGCCTTAATATGCCGTGGATATTATGTCCGATTTAAACTCTGTGATCACTTCTTTAAGCAAATTCTTAACTCGTTCAGCGGGGAATCCATTCAGGCGAGTAGTAATTCAGTTTCAGTTGTTTCAGTAAATCCAAGTACATTCGTGCATGAGACAAGAACACCGGTTCCTTTTTATTAGATCGTTTCATTGGGATGTGGAATGGACACGACGTACTTCCGCCTCATTTCGAACCAAGCATACTGTGATCTAATTCATAAATATTTTGAACTGGACTTCATAAGCGTCGTAGGACGAAAGCGCGACATTATAAATAGCAACGATATGCTCCAAAAATTGGCTGGAGACAAGCTGGTTATCATTGATTATGAATTGAGAGACTTAAGCACCCTACGTGAGAAACTGACCAACTCTGGCTTTGATTTCACAATGCCCGCTCTATTTTATTCCGAATGCGTTGTCAATTACTTGAAGCCAAATGAGTAAGTTTAACCGTTCATTCTGCGGACTTGATATTCGAGGTGGCATTGGCTGACTTTTGTGATCCCACTACAGGAGTGAAGCAATTTTATCTTGGGTCACTTCCAACATCACAAATTGTATCTGGCTAGCTTATGAACAATGCCATCCGAACGACGCTTTTGGACAGCTAATGGTACAGCACTTCCGGAGGAATGGCTGCCCAATTCTGTCAATTGAAGAAAATGGCGACATTGAAAGCCAAAAAAATCAATTAACGCGAGCAGGCTTCCAGCAAAATGCAGTGCTCAATGTGTGGGACAGTTTTGTACAGCTTTCAAGGTTCGATGAATTTGGGAAGGTTACCGAAAGTCAACAATTTGACGAGTATGAAGCCTTCGTGGCGACATGCTTGCATTATTCCATCAGAATTGGAAGCAACTGTGATAGAACACTTCCAGAGTTAACAAACGTGGTTGGAGTTCCAGCATCACCGTCGGTGTCGCGACTTCCATTGTTGAAACTAACTTGCAAAGAAGTGCTGACGTCTGAAATTACGAACACTTTCTCTACACATTGTTCCGTCGACATTAACGGCAGGATTTGGGTTCTTGGGGGAAGTAACAAAAGTGGTGCTCGTTTGTCCGGCATGACGCAATTCTCCTGCTCAATTGGTTCAGATATGAATCAATTTCAGTTGATTGAAACCCCTGTCGCAGTTCCAGACAACGTTCAAGACTTGGACATGGAAAGAGTGCATGCCTCGGCAACATTCGTGAGCCAGTTGAACACACTGTACATTTTTGGTGGAAGGAAGTCGCCAAGAGCGCCATGTCCTCCAGACTTGATTTGTGTAAAGCTTGATCGTGATACGAACTCAGTGATGTCTGTGTCGAAAGTGGGCTCGGGTCCATCGGGTCCATGTTCGAGGTGGCGTCATACGCTGACTTTCTTTGTCCGAAAGGACGGTGCCATTTGTTTGTTTCTTTTTGGTGGAAAAAATGAGGAGGTTTGTTTATTGTGTTTAACTGGCCATCATTCGTTATGGTTCATTTGCACTTTTTACATAGGAAATACTGGGTGGTCGGTGGATATTTAACTGCTTCGCTGGCACTTGGGATTACACCGCCGATTACGCCGACAGCCCCACAGCGCGACATTCACATGCTATTTGCACTGATGAAGAGAGGGAATTCATATTCGTAGTTGGTGGAATGTCCTCAGACACTTCCATTTGCGAAGACTCAGTTTGGGAGTACAAATACAATGAAGACAAGTGGGTCAGTCATCCTGAACTTAGCAAACATGCCAGAAAAGTCGGGGCCACTGCATTGATCCGAAAAGACGAGCTTCTAATTCTTGGAGGATATGGAAATGACAGCTGTTTCCAGTTGGAACATTTTATGACGAGGATTAATTTGAAGACCAATGAACTCAGATATTATCAACTGGTAAGCAAAACTAAGGAAGACGTTCCGCATTGTGACACCGACATCTCAGTAATACTAAGCTTAATTTCCTCAGGATTTGGATCCCTGCATTTTCTTACCTTTTGGGTTTTCTTCGCATCTGATTCATTCTGAAGGGGACAATGGGGATGAACTTGTAGCTGTCTTGGGCGGTGGAGGAAATTGCTTCTCATTTGGAACCCATTACAACAGCAAATGCCTACTGGTGAAAATTTCGTCGCTTCAATAAGAATTGCCAAGCGCAATAATTTGAATTTGAAGATGAATGAAGTCAGTATATTTGTGTATACATAGGTTTTTTCTTACAAGAATTAAAATGAAAAGTAGCCATTTTCTTCTACACCACTGAGACACTAGTCAACACTTTCATCACGACTTTAGCCAATCCTTGATCAGATAGTACGCTATTGCACCGCGTGGAGGAATGAGTAAATCCTTATTTTCCTTCTTCGTGAAAAGCATAGGGTCTTGTTTGACTTTGTCGAAGGCGCCTCGAACTTCGTCTTTGGTGAACCATCTCGCGTCTTCAAGCTCGGTCGTGTCAATTTCAATCTATAAATGAGATAATTTCAAAGTGTTACGTACACAACTCTTTATATTCGACGTCCACAATTAAGAAATAGCATACTTTATCCGATCCAGGCATCGCTGTAGCCGTGAACGCCAACATCAGCGTGTTTTGAGGTAACGGCCACGTCTGCGAATCAAAGTATTTTATATTTTCGATGACGACACCAACTTCTTCAGCCACTTCCCGCCGGACGGTGTTCTCCACTGCCTCGCCTGTTTGAGAATGTAAATTATGCTGAACTGAATGAACGACCTGAACACATCACATATCACATCTGGATACTCACCTGTCTCCATAAACCCCGCAACGCAGGAATACATTCCCGGTGGATGTCTCCCCTGGCGAGCAAGCAGAATTTTCTCACCGGTATGATCGGTGACCCTCGTGATGGCCACAGGATGAGTTATTGGGTACACATTCTTTCCATGCTCACATGCCTTAGCACACATCCTCATTGTTCCAGACACATTTCTTGTCATGGGACTCGCACAGCTTGTACAAAATAGCGTTGCATCATGCCATCTTAGAAGCGAATAACCCTGAAATCGTGATTACGAAGTTCATCAAGCACGATAGTGGTCTTAAAATTGCCACGTTATAAAACGTACTCGAGAGACAAGTCCGGCTTGCTTTGACCCAAGGCTCATGATTGCTCTTCTCATATCGCTAAATCGCCCACCTCCGCCCGCAGCTGCTTCTGCTTCACTTTTTACTGGCACTCCGAAAAGGGCGACGTCATCCGCCGAGCTTTCGTCAACACCAAGCAGAACAGAAGTCTTCTTCACATCATCGGAAAATGGTTCAACTTCTAAAAAAACAAATAGCCAATTTGTGTCAGGCAAGCTCGACCAGACAAGTTTAATATAGGTGCAAAATTCTCACCTTTCAGAGTTGACCAAGCAATCTCGAGCCTTGCCTTGCCTTTTTCTGCTGCCTTCAGGAAAGGCTTGCCTTGATGGAACATTAAGAACGTGGCATTGTCGAAGGCCTTCGAACAAAGCTCGTCGTTCTGCTTGAGCTGATCCAAGTATTTTGATTGGGCCACGTAGCGGGACATCCTCAGCAAATTCCACGACATAGACACCCAAACGTGTCTTCTCTTCAATAAACGAACTTCGTTGATCTGAATAGGAAAAGGTAAATCCAGCCATTTGTAATGGTTTAAAATCCACATAATCAAGATGAGTGAAGTCAATTAGT
This sequence comes from Mesaphorura yosii, assembly GCA_009869945.1. Classification (NCBI taxonomy): domain Eukaryota; kingdom Metazoa; phylum Arthropoda; class Collembola; order Poduromorpha; family Tullbergiidae; genus Mesaphorura; species Mesaphorura yosii. The sequence goes on along the minus strand of WIXG01000061.1, from coordinate 119,938 downwards.
GCATGTCATAGTCAAGTGCAAGGATTCGGTAAATGCTTTTACTTTTATTGCAATGCCAGAGTCTTGAGATCAGCACTAAATTTTGAGATTTAGACAATTTCAGGTATGACAGCCCGCATTCTTACAAAGCAACAACCCAAAGCATTTTTTACTCGCCTGGAAGGCATACACTAATTTGAGCAAAGAGCTAATTGCAAGCACAATTGAATAATTTGGTCCATCTCACAGCAGTGGCTTATCAGTTGTCTGAGAGATCTCATGTAATAAGGGATTCAGTTCTTGCAAGTGAACAGTTGAAGATTCTCCGTGAGTTATGTCAAGTATTCTCTTAGCTTCTGTGACGTATTCCATGGCTTCATCTTCTTTTCTCAGATACCAGCACAGTTTCGCCATTTTTAGGATAACAATGCCAAGAAATGGGTGGTTTGGTGAGAGATACTTCCTGAAGATACAATTGCAACACTCAATTCAGCGCTTGGATATTGAATGGTTCTATGTAACTCTCACCTGTATCCTAGTAATGCTAATTTGCCGTGATTGTATGCTTGATCCCATGATTTAAAGTCTACAGCAGCGTCAAAACCAGCAGAAGCCATCGCGGTTCGCAGCCAATGAGTTTCGGAAAAATTCGCCTTTGCCATTATTTGCAGGCAAGAGTTACAAATATCTAAATCTAAAGACGACAAATTATTCGTCAATTTCAATTTGTTTTCAACTTCAATTTCGTAATTCTTACATGCAATATCGCGCATTTCATCCAGCTTCAATTTGATAACCTCTTCTATTTCTTTTGTTTCTGCAATAAATGCCTCCGGCAGCCTTTCCTTACATGAGAAACAGTTTTCAACGGTCAAATTCACCTGACTTGAACAGGCAGGGTTCGGGCATTTAACTGCGTTCATAGGTGCGTCATATTCGTTACCAGTGCATCTTTCACACTGGCATTCAAAGTAGTAAATACTTTTTAAGTCTTGAATTCTAACTTGGGTAGGTCGCATTGTGTCTTGATAACTTATTGTGATCTTTTCAACCTACATCCATAAGAATGGAAATAGGTATGTATATGATGATATGATAAGCAACTCAATCCGAAAACGTATCTTTGCCAAATTATCTTACCGGGAAGTAGGCTGGCAGACCGACTATGTTTCTCACATGTATGTCTACGGATTGAAATGAAACGACTGCCATTGGCTCACAAGAGTGATCAAATACGGACGCTCCTAGATAAAGGCCTGTGCCCAGAGACACCAACTCATTGTTGGTTATCCGAAATGTATTCACATAAATCTGGAATGCAAAGGCACTGATGATTGGCCTTGAATTAACTCAAAATTCATTATGTTCTTGCCAATGGCACTTTACCCGCCCGCAAATTCCGGTGAGCTCTGTCTCGTTTGGCATTTTCAGCGTCTTTTGATGCCTCAAGATGGATTCTAAAACTTTACCAACAGTGAAGATATGCTCTAATCTGGTAGAATCTTGTTTCACATCATTATAATCTGCAAATGATTATTTAGACTATTAGCCAGCCGAATTATGAACTCGAATTAAATGACTTACGCGACATTAAATCACGAAACCTCCGATAATGTCTCTCAGAGATCTTGTCGCAAATATCTGATTTCGACTGTAAATATTCGACGAATATTAGCATGTACATGGAAGTGTGCAATAAAATGTAACGTGGATTCTTCTAACCTGAACTTTAATGAGAACTCTGAGTACTAATCGGACAAACGGTGGTGGAACCTTGTCGTAAAGTTTCATCGGTTTGCATTCGAATCTGTGCCCATTGTCCCATCCAGTCTTCTGACACGATTTATCACAATATCGGACAAGCTGACAGCCGCTGCACCGGAATAGGCTGACTTTATCGGCGAAACTTTCCCCATGGTCTGTGCTGTAGTTAAATTAATTCGAATTAATGCTCAATCCAACAGTCTCGCAAGCAAACCTATGCACCCAAAGGAGACAAAGAAAGCATCGGTACAACTCGTCGAACATAGCATCTGAATCTTACAGAGCAAAGCATTCGAAGACGCATATCAGAAAACAACAATCACAAGCAATTTAAGCAATCTAATGTGTCAATGATGCTGATCTCGAATTAGTTTGATGTCCTAAAATTGTCTGATCCCAAAAGTCTTTTTCTAAATCTAAGATTAAATAGTTTAAAGGAACTCACCAAGCACTAGCACTGGTTTTAAAGCAGGTATCACAATGAGTTTTGACCAAATTGCTGTTCAAAGTGTACGCAAATGGTTTGCAGGTAAGAATGAGTGTCCCAGGTTTAATGTGCCCAGTTGGCAAAATTGATGATGAATCCAATTTCCCTTTCCCAACTAACACCGAACAATTGCTGTTCATATCTAATCGAATCCGAGTTGAGGAGGGATTGTGACCTAATTATGATCAGCGTTATCACTTATGCTACATTTGAGTTATTTTGCAAGTCATTCAGATCAGACTCAATAGCTTTTGTGTTTTTGCTATTAATTAGAGTTATGCAACCAAATTTTAATTGGGCACTACGCGTGCCAAATCTGCGGTGTATTATTTGAATGGAATTCATAAGGTCTTGTGGCATTGAGAGTCATTGGCAAGGATTGGTGCAAGACTTGGCATTCATTTGGAAAATTCAATTTCGATTTAGAAATGAAATAGCAAAAGTTGTCAAGAACGGAGAAGAGAGCTTGTTTGCAAATAGCTATTAAAATTACAAAGCTAGTTAACTTGAAGTGGCTGAAGGTACATAATTTAGTAATGGAGGTCGCATTTAAGCGAAAGGTTAAAAGAGGAAATGCTCGACAGAGAAGAAACTCCGAGGGCGAAGCTGTGGATGCCGAAACGGAAAAAGTCGAGGATCGCCTAACGGCAAATCCAGGTGAACACGACGCAGAAGATAACGCGGAGGACGAATCAGACGTCCAGTAAGTTTCGTCCTGCAGTTAAATCGGATTCAAAATGTCGGCCAATTGCCTCAACTCACTATTCTTGCTGTATTTATCCAGTGAGAAGATCATCATGCTGAAGGAATTGCGAAAACTTAGAGAAAGACCTCGTGGCGTTAGTACAGTAACTTTAGCTCTTGGAAAGAAGGCGCAGCTGGAGGAAGAAGTTGTTGGACCTGTGCGTAAACAATTTTGCGTCAGTGAAATGTGTTCGTGGAGGCTAAACTCACTGAAATGGTTTACTATTTCAGTCGGATCCGTTTAAGACAAAAGCAGGTGGAATGATAGATATGGATCAGCTGAAGTCTGGCAAATTCCAACAGAACAAGACAGATGATGCTTATGAAACTGGAATTGGGATTGGAACACAGTTCTCTGCGGAGACCAACACCAGGGACGAGGATGCAGAAATGCAAGTTGAAGAAGCTCGCCTGTATATTATGATAATGCTTGAATTGATCAAACTAATTAATGATCCTCTTCAGGTTGAAATATATTGAGCAACAGCTCAATGAAAAGAAAAGGTTGGCGTCACTAGCCAAGAAAGGTCCTGAAGAATCTGAACCTAAGAAGTTTTTATCACCCGAAGAAATGGCCCTAATGTCACTGCCAGAGTACCTGAGGAAGTCTGGAAGTACGAAGTCTGAAGAAATGTTATCTAATCAAATGTTGAGCGGAATTCCCGAGGTCGACTTAGGCATTGAGTAAGTTCATGCGAACAGTTAGCAAAGGCGATCATTGTTACACGTATCGCTAATAAGCTAATGATTCTCCTTGTGAAGGGTTAAAATCAAGAATATAGAAGCTACAGAAGAAGCCAAACAAAAGATTATTCGAGACAGCATGAACAAGAAGGAAGGCCCATCACAGTTTGTCCCCACAAATATGGCGGTTAATTTTGTGCAGCATAATAGATGTAAGTTTTATCCAGAATATGTTGCGATGCTGCAAATAGCGCTACGTTGGTTGCAGTCAGTATCTAATTCGCATTTAATTTTGCAGTCAATATTGAAGCGCCTAATTTAAGGAATCAAGCGAAAAGGAAAGCTGAGGAAGAGGAAAAACCCAAGAAGAAGGTTGTGGTTGTTGGAGCTGAACCGGAAGAGCTGGAAGTGGTTGCGGAGAAGGAAAAAGGAAACAAGGCCACCGACGACTTTCATTTCGAGAAGTTCAGAAAGCAGTTCAGGCGCTTCTAATCTTCTCAGCTTGGAGTGTGAGTGTGGAGTTGTCCTCTTCCTTCCGACGCCAACGTGAACGAGAATTCCACCTGGTGCTTCATCAATTTTCGGCACAATTTACTCGCATAGAGCCAAGTGCCTACTTCTCCAGCAACTAAGGCTTCATGCTTGGAGTAGAGCTCAACGATTCGGGAAGGCACGAATTTCGGAAGATATTTCAGGCTAGAGACATGAGTGTTTAATAATGAACTAATTAATGCTTATATTTTGTCCAATTTTTATTCTCGAGTCTCGAGACATTTTTTTTAATAAATCGAATTCTTCTATTGTTCCATCAGCTTCCTATTCATGAGTTCAGAATTAACTTACTAACGATAAGTCTGAGCAGCACCAGAAAACCAGAATCAGAACAACAGAGATCCAAATCCATTCTTCAGAGGTTTCTCATTCACGTGAGCCAAGTATAAGAAATTTTACCGTCAGCTATGAACTCATTTCATTTCCAGCTCCCAGCTTTCTTTCCGCGACAAGACAAAAGAATTGCTGCCTGGGGTGAATTCGTGATTCGTGCATTCGTGGATGCTGGAAACGTGCACATTAAATGCCGTGTTTGAATGAATTTGGTCCGGTTCCAAAATACCAAAACCGAGCTCAGTTTCTGCTTGCGGTGCGGCGGTACACGGACTCATGGACCGACCGAGTGCGCAAATTTCTCCGCGCTTCCACCGCCGTGAGCTTCGGCTCTCTGTTTATAGTTACACATTCAGACTCATGCAGTGGCACATTGGAGAAAGGAGACGGAATGCGCGAGTGGAAGTAGAAAATATGCGAGCGCTTCGAGTAAAGTCGTTCAGTGCTCGTTTCACTTTCTCTCTGGCAAACGCTCGCTCGCTTTCAGCAAAGCCGCAGCGGAGTCTCATCAAACAGTCGTCGTCGGTGTTCTCTTTCAGTCAGATATCTGTGTACTTACCAGTTCACTGGAAATGGTAAACAGCGTCAGCGTGTAATTCCACTCATATTTTCATTTCATTCAAACTTTTCAACAAGCAAAACTCAAAAACTCGAGTGAAAGTTGAGAGTTGTGATGCGAAAACCTCAAGAACCGCATTCTCATTTTTCTGAAAGCAATCTAATATTCGGTCTTTGACCTGAGTTGTATGAGAGCGTGAGCAGCGCACCACGTGCGGACGCACGTCGGAGTGATCAAACTAATCTGCTCTGAATTATCTGTCTAATATAATGTGCAAAACTCGTGCTCTTGAGAGGGAATCGTAGAAATTGCCGTGCTTTCGTCTTCCCCGGAGGTATTTAGCTTGAAAACTTACGAGGGACCGGCGACCAGTCGAGCCGACGGCCAATTCACTCGCAGGAAGCTGTGTGAGCCTTTGGGTGTCAAAATATCCCAAGACAATTGCTCCAAGTGAATGTTCCAGACAATTGTTTCCAGCGAAATTGTTCCTGAGACCTGAGAAAACATTTTGATGAACTGGGACTCGTTAATTGCGTAGGCAATGAGAATTCTTCGAAACATCCTCAGTGCTTCGGCGTATTCGCTCGGACTTTAGGTTCGTCACACGTCTCGACAAGAAATTGGACAAGGTAAGCCGCCCTCGATTCAGATTAACTCCTGCATGTAAGATTTTTAATTTTACGCTCACATGGTCGAGGACAAAGACCGCCGTCGAGCTTCTTCTTGTTCTGGTGAACCCGTTGTTCTTTCAAGCACCTTTGATATGTGGGATATGTCAGTTATGTAGAAAAATCTCGTGCGAGTCTATTTTTCTTGTAAACTCAGTCAAGTCCAAAAGCTATTTGTAATGCCGTCATTTTTCTGGATTCCCTTCATCGTTCACATGCACCGCTTTCTTCTCCGCGCATAGCGTGATAGTTCTTTGGAACTGAGCACACGATTATGATAAAGAGAAGGAAGCATTGTCCCTGGGTTACGGTAAAGGGAATTTGTTCGTTATTCCATTCTTTGTCCACCTTTACAATAGAGATTTTTGATCAAAATTTGTCGGCCGTGGGAGAAAGCACGGGTCCGTCAAGCGCCCCGTCTTCAATGCAAATTTGGATTTTTCACGCCGAAACTCCGGGTTCCGACCAGGAAAGTTGGATCGCTTGTTTTCCTTTATTTTTCAAATTCCTTTGCAGCGCAGTGCAGCTCAGGTCGGTGTACTTGCGCCTATTTTTCTTTTCTGGTGCGAACAAGTACAAAGTATCAGCAACTATTTTTCCTGCGTAGTTGGCTGAGGCTGCCACACACCTGGCGTGAACTTTGCCGTGCCATTCATCTCCGTCAATGTAGTTAGTCTCTCGCCCGACGACGCACGGGAGCCCTAAAAACCGGAAGAGTGATGAAAGGCATGTGTACACGATGGTGATGGTATTCGTAGTAAAGTATTTGGGTCGGTCGTTGGTTCGTTGCTTGAACTGCACGGGATTCCAAGAGAAAGAACTGCAACAAGGGAACTAACCGGAGATAAAGAAGATTATGTATTACTTTTACGGATTTACGTGTACTTTCACCTTCACTTGCATAAGCATTCGCATCTACGTCGCACACGGTGGATGCGTATTTTGTGCTAGTGAACTTCAAGGTGCGAATGCACATGCGAGAGTATTGGCTTAAGAAAACAAGAAACAGCATCACGCAACTTTCACTAGATCGCTTAGCTGCAAGGCATTCAGCAGACTGTTGGAAAATGTCATGAAGTTTGGCGTTGATGCCGCTTCTCGCGCTTGTGATTTGATTCCGGGCTCCGCCAGCAGTTGCATTTCGGTTTTAGTTAATAATTCGAGTTTTGTATGATCGGTTTGGAATTATAATTATAATGCACATTGCGTGAGTGTGAAAGCGGAAAATACTGAACGAATAGCTCTCGGCCTTTACTACACAAAGCACACATGACTGAAAACTTCAAATTAATCTCTACAGAAAGGAAGAAAGCACTACGTCGGCTTCAGGCCAGGCTCTGATTAGCGGCGTGGCAAAGCGTGACATGCGAATACGAATCTCTTTCATTATCATATATGAAACTAATTAATCTCAAGGCATTGTCTGAGTGAGGTGAAATGAAGGCAAGCCCGCCAGCCAGCCACAACTGTTAATCCAGAGCTTAAACTCCACCAACTGCAAGCCCAACCCACGCTGTACATGAAGCTTCGGCTTGCTAAATCAAAGCTCAGCCTTGCACTTGGAGGTTTGATCCAACTTAGCGCCCACGACGCGACACGAGAAATGTGATAGTTTCACGAAATCTTACGGCCAAGCGCTGGCTATTAGTCCATTCCATTCAATGTGTAGTGAAGTGCTCAGTGCTCACATTTCATCGACCACTTTCAAGAAATCGAATTTGGAATTTCAGAATCCAAATGTCGGATCGCAGCACGAGCTTGTACACGAAGAAGCAAAGTAAACACTTTTTAGAGTTCAAGACGTCAGTGCAGTGCTCTCGGCTCTCGAGCACTCTGTCATTTTGCGTTGAAGAGTAGAGCGACATCGAAGTATTAATGCTGTTGACAGAATAGCTCAAGTTTCTTTATTTGACCACACACTTTCGACAATGACTGGCGTAGTATACACCGTAAAAGTGTATTATTTGGGTCAATTGTGCCAGGAACGTTATTCTGACGAACGATGATTCGCTTCCAGGCGGCATAATTCACAGGCAAGCTGTCTTATGTTATTGTATTTTAATCATTCTGAACGCAATATGCATCACGACGCATACGTGTACAGCACGAAGAAATTGAAAGTGGAAATGACAGGGTCTCGCCATAACTCAGGAATGACATATTCCATTTTTCCACTAAGCACAAATTATAGTACAGAGTGCAGGAGTCTTTACTTGTTCAAAAATGGCATGACACACTTCTTCCTTCAGTTTGCGTATAGGGTCCCAATTTCGACTTAACGCAAGCTATTGTTGCCTCGTTCTCTGAGACATTTACTGAGAGCGAATGAAGAAAACACGTCCATCAATTATAGGTAAGGAATAATTTATAAAGAACATGATCGCCAGTCGGCGGAAATTTGGGGACAATTTGAGGTTGTCCACCTGAGCAAAAAAGTTGAAAACGTTGTATAGCCTCAAGAAAGCAGCTTTACAAACCGACTCTGTTGGAAAATTTTCAGTTTCAAATCAAATATCAGAAGAAATTCGGAGGGTAAACACAAAGAAAACGGCCAACGCCAATTTTTTATGAAGAGAACGAACTTGGCATGAACTGCGTCGCAGGATTAAATTCCAAAGTTCTGCATTGTGCGACTCCTAACAATAATAATTCGATCACAAGTTTGCCATTTCCTTTCTTCATTTGAGTGTTCAACTCTTTAATTGTTTCCTTCGTGTTCCGAGAACTTGCACACAAAGGACTCATGACACACACAGCGACAGAAACAGCCTCCGCGATGCAATGGCAATGGACACTGAAATGGGATTTACACGAGCACGTTTGTCTAGCCAAGGAGGAAAATGATGTCTACGTGAGTTCCGCACAGCACGCCGGACTGGACGAGAGAAAAGACGTGATACATTACCGCTTGTAGTTACCAAAGAAAAATCTCCGCAAAGAATCTTGTTCTTTTTCAGTTCCTTTCATCATAAAACCGAAAATGCGAAAATGTTACATAAAGGAATTAGAGCTTAGCGTAGAGTAGAAAGAGGCTGGCATTAGTTCATGTTCTCGTCTGAGACTGAAGGAAGGAAAGGCTGTGAAGCTCTGTATTGGATTTTCAAAGAAAAGGCTTGCTGAGATGAGAAAAGGACCTTTGCAGCCAGAAAAGTTGAGTTTATAGAAACTCGTGGAGGAAAAGGAAACAACGAGCTCAAACGAAGCAGAGTGCAGAAGAGTTTCTTAGTGCAGAAAGGAGAGGAATGCGCTCCGTTGTTCCGGAATACGTGCAAGTGAGTGTATCTCTTCTGTTCTGTGTGGATAGATTTCGAGCAAACTAGAAAAAGTTCACAATACAGTTGATACAGCTCTTGTAATCCGTTTATTTCAAAGGAGACGGGAATCCAGGCAAGTAAAAATGCGGTTTTTAAGCAGTGGGAACGTGAATGACGAGCAGAAGTGCCTGCCTTGTCTAACGAAGGAAGTGCGTACAAGTGCGAGTCTGTCTGAGAGTCTGAAGTTCAGCGCCCTGCCTTCCTTGCCTTGCCAGTGTGGCTTCGGTGAAAGTGAAAGTTGCAATAGTAATACTATTATATTTATTAAGAACTTTCTCCCATTCTTTCTCCCACTCTTTAGTTTCTGCTTTGCTTGTGTTCGTCGCTTTCCATGCGATAGCAATGCTGCTCTCACACTTCGCCCCGCCGTGCGCCGAGCCTAAAAGAGTATAATTCAATTTCTTATTTTTTACTCTATTTTCCATCATATTTCGTTCGTATTTGTGTTTGAAGCCAACAAAGGCAGAAAAATACGGGCAAAGTGGGACGTGGGTAACTAGCAGTGTACATGATGGCAATAATATAATACTGCTTGTTAAGAAGTTGCTAAATTTGAACTTTATCACGTAAAATGTAAACTTTTCTCTGCACTCCGCAGTCAACACGCTTTCGCTGGCGCTGTTTTTCGTGGCTCTCGTCGCGTAATTGAAAATTTGTGGTGACTAAAAATGAAGGAAGTGCTTTCTTGTCCTGCAATCGTCGAAATACAAGCCAAATCACAGCCACACGCGTGATGATGAACGCCTCACGCGACGCGAAAGGTGCGCGTGCACTGTGCTCTTCTTTTCAGGTTGCAAGTGAAAGTAACAAACTTTTGAAATATGAATCCCACACGCGGATGAAAAATGGGACCACATCAGCGCCAGCGAACAACGCAACGCAGCGCCATGCCGTCGTGCTAACGAACATATGATTGTAAAAGTTGATGATTGAACGCTTCCTGACGACAAGCGTAACCTACTTGCATTGTAAATTGCAAGCAGCAACAGCAAACTTCAAGTCAAGCCTCAACTTTCGTGACTGTCGCATTTGAGACCCAAATTCATGCAAAACTTTTGTATTTGTTCACGTGTGATGAATTATTTCTGGTGTTCAATTCAATTAGGCGCCCACATTGTGATTTTGTAACACCGGCATTTGATAGGAATTATATTGCGCGGAATTTATGAGAAGCAAACCAAGATTTCGTCAAACGGTGGTCCCATTCTGGATTCCTGTAATTTGACAACTTGGATCGTGTCGTGTCAGATTCAGTTGCAGGCACGAAAAGCCAAAAATCGCATGCACGTGTGTGATTGATATTTATTAATAATTCGTGCCAACTAAGGGCGAAGGTGCGAATGGGAGTGACAGGTTGGCTTATTTTTGCGACAAGTGGCGAAATGCGACAACGGATTGTTGCGTTGATCGCAGAATGAAAAGTGTCTTTTGCGGCTTCGCATGAGGAAGGAAGGGATACATACAATCTTTGCTGAATTCATCGTACAAACTACAGTGCCGTCATATTTTTTGTGGGCGCAGCCATGCACCAGCACATGTGAGAGAAGATAAGTGATCTGTGATTTTTCTTAATTTTTAATATCTGCTCCGCACCACCGTCAATACCATCACTCACAAGCTGCACGTTTGAAGTTGCATCTGAAGCCTGATGCTTTGACAGCTCGTGCAGTGCCAGCCTCAGAGCTGACTTTAGACTGAGACCGACACTGTTTGGGTGCCCAAAACCTGTTACAAAGACTAAGCTGTGACTGTGATGGATGCTGTATCTTTCCGTTTCATTTCTTGGAACAGAGGCCCAAAACGCTGGAAATATGAAAAAGATGGGAGGAAGAGCAGTTAGCGAGTGCGAGTGACTACAACAAGGAATGAGTTGGGGAATATTAAAAGCGCTTTCCGGAATTCTCTTCTTGGCCATGGTATCTGTACTGCTGCTGGCAGGGCAAGAGCAGTAGACGGAAGTATTTGTGACAAGTGATATGCGAGCTGAAAATTATGAGCATTTCTGGAAGGTCGATATTATGGAAATGTGGTTGTAAATGGATCGCAGCGGCAGCAAACTTGGCTGGCTGGCTGGCACAGGCGAAGAGCAGGGCAAAGAATACAAATGCCGAAATGCCTGCGCTCCTCTTCCGATAAGAGAACCGGAATGGGAGAGTGAAAGCCCTGAGTTGCCAATTCATTTGGTTTCATGTCAGGCAGAGAAAGCAGAACGGCGCAGCGAAGAGAATGCGCTGCTTTGCCCCTCTTTTAACTGTGAGATATCTCCAGCACGTCCCAAGCACGCGTACTAAGCAGCGCGGCGGCAGCGGTTTACACGAAATCAAAAATAGAAACGACAGAGATCAGAACAGACAACTTGCAAATGTAAGCGTAATAGAAAATCCGTCACGCCGCGGAATTTTGTGATTCCGATTGGTACTCTGCTCAGGAACTGCCTGCCAACCGAACGAGGCGAAGTCGAAGTCTTGTTGTGGTAATTCCGGGAGATAAGCTGCGTTGTTTAGAAAATATTCTTCAACGGATTTCCTTAACGAATCAGTCAAGCCAACTGAAAGGACTGGCTGGATGAAGTGAAAGCGTCTGATAATTTAATTCTTCAAATATTTCGCGCAGTTCAGTCCAATCACTGCGGCAGCAGCAGTTACCATCGACGTCAGACTGAATTTGTTGTCGGTCTGCTCGCCGCGGCATGAGAGAATTGGCATGTTGGCGCGTTTTGCTGTGATGGGCATATTTATTATTATTAACAGGCAACGGTCCTGCTTATCTCAGCGTTTTCTTTGTTTTCTTTGATGGAGGGGAAATGAAAACGACATGAGAGCAGCAGCAGCAGCTGAGTCAATAACTTCCGCTGTCAGCAGCCCAAACCTTTGAATTCAACCCTCACAAATTGCTGCCAGGCCGCAAATGCAAAGGAAGGCTTCGGCACGAGAGTAAGTCGCGTAAGTGGTGTAAGTCAATAGGAAATCTGAGCCATGCATAGTGAAGTTCTAAAAGTGTAAAGTGAAAGAAAGCTCGTTTACTCGTTTACTTGGGAGAAAGAGCGTCTGAGTTCAATGCGACCGCAATTTGGCATGGACCTGCACTGCTATGCCTCGCACTTTGCAATGCAGGTGCGAAAAGACAGCTTGATTCTCTCGCGACTCATCTTCCCTTATATTGTTAACGTCTGACAGAAAGTGTACCCAAAAGTAATGGCAATGGCAAGAGACTCAATTCCATTCAGTCACAGCACGGACCCTTTGACTGAAATTCGAGTTGCAGGATTCTACATTTCTCATTTGTGCAAATAAGAAAAAGTGCACATGTTGGCATTTTCTAAGCACGTCGTCAAATGTCAGTCAAGAACAAAAGACACTGGCGTCCTCAGCAGCAACGGCAACGGTGTGATATAAAGTCAGTCATTTCATTCCGGCGTAAGCGGTAATTTGATATTTCACATTTCACCTTTTGTAAATAAGAAATCGAAAGATGAGACAGAAGCGAATGCTGCATTAATAAAATGTGTCAGTCAGAAGTCAGAATTATTATTAGTACTCCCAGATTCCCATCCTGTCGACTCAGGATAGTTGATTTCTGTTTCTCTAGCGGCGAACCTTTCTTTTGTGCTTCGACTAAGTCGAAGACAATGCCAGCATTCTATTTTCGTCGGTTGTTCGAGTTCGAAGCAAAGCGTAGAGTCTGACTGCAGGTGGACTTGTTTTTCTAGAATCAGGAATGCTGCTGATTCACATTACACGTGAAATCATTATCCGAGTCCAGGAAAATAAGAGCTCGAGTTGTTTTGATCCAGGAGGACATAATGAAGCGTGAAAGTGTACTTCCACCGCTGCCTGGCGTGGCGAAGTTCCTGAGACAAGACGACCGGACACCAGACAGCTGGATTGATGTATTTCCATTTCAATTCACCTATTTCACTGACTCTCAGCTCATGTCGAACTTGAATGGGAAATATTTCTGAGACGTTCATCTTTCTTCGGCCAACTTCCGAGCTCAACTTACAAAAATAACAACTCGGGTGATTAACTTTGGACAAAAGTTACGTTGTATTTACAAATCAAGCTCATTATCAAAGATGAAATCGTAACTTTGGTACTTTCCTGCTGAACCCATCAGCTGAGACTGCTGAGCACAGTTTCCCAGCAATTTATACGCTTTGTAACGAAATCCGCAATTTATAATTAAAAACTTTGTGGATCGTTGAACGAAGAGTTCTTTAATGACACCGGAGCAGAAGAGACTTTCATTTAATACCGTGCTGCTTGTTGATCTTTGCAGCAGAGAGCAGAGTCAGCGCCGGTCGTGAGGCTCGTTGGTACAGAGTGGAAATTCATTACTATTTCAACCACGGGAGTATTTTTACGGTTTTATTCTCACATCAGGGCAGGCCAGACACAATGTACAAAACATTGTTCTCCAGCACAACGGCAGAACAGAGCACAAAAGTTGCAGTGTAGTTGTGTTGTTGTAAAGTAGTTAGTATTGTGTTAATGTCTCTAAAGCGCTACTAATTTGTTTTCTGCTCTTTGCCTTTGCTTTTCTATTTCTGGAGCGCAGTGCTGCTCTTCTCTGTAGATTTGTGAATCATGGTGAAAATAGTGCTGACGTTTATGTGTGGTCTAAAACTCGGGCTCACGTTCACAGGACTCGGGCTTGTATCTCGCCATGCCAGTTTTAGCCAGCAGCACTGTTCACCTTGCTCGCCAAGTTTATGTCTCCTGCCTGTCGCTGTTCTTAGCCGCACAGCAGAATTAAAGCACTTTCCCATTTCGCTTCAAGGAAAGCAGTCGCCAGTAGCCAACTATGTAGGAATTGTGCGGGCGAGTGCAGTGTCGTGAAATCACCAGAATCATTACAAAGTATTATTATTGCAAGATATCTCATTTGTAACTGAGCAACTGGAGACTCCTTGCAAAAATGTCCACAGGGTTTCTCCTTTCCTACCCGGGCCCCAGCTTTATGCTGATGATGGTGTGATATTCTTTCATGTCGCAGGCTGCTGAATTATTTATTCCCACCATTTCCTCTTTGCTCGTCGCGTCGCACGTGGAGAAATGCGAGCGCGGAATGCGTTGAGGTGCGAGTGTGTTCCAGGAAACTTGGTCTTCAGCCTTGAGCAAAGCAAAGCTGCTTTTGAGTACTTCGGCATGAAACTCGTCAATTCTCGGCGACGGTTGTATTATTTAGTCCTTTTGTGCTGCGCCTCCCCAAGACCTTGTTCTTGCTGAGTCGCACATTTATCCAAGTAATTTGTAACTTTTACAATCTGTGGTCCTGTTCTCAGATGCCTAACTAGATCCAGAAGCTAAAGGCTGGCGACGGCGACTATGATTTTATGACGCAAGGTGTAGAATTGTAGAACGTGGAATGCAGGGCTGGCGGCCTGGCCCAATTCGAGGTGAATGTTGCAGCAGCGTTCGGCGTGATGTGCACGTTGTTAATGGCCAGCGCAAGCAGTGTTGGTCCAAATGGTGTTCCGTGACTGGAACCTTTTGCGTCATCTGTCATCCCCTGGGTCTTGGGCTACGAATAAGAATAAGAAGCACGTACGAGGAAAGCAGTTGAGAAGAGAGAAAAAGCATTTCGCAAATGCGAGTCGCCAGCCGAAGCCAAAGAAGGAAGGAAGGAGGGAAAAAGAAAGTAGTACAAATGTAAAAGTATAACCTTTTCGACTTTGCTTGAGTTTTGAGGTTCGCATTCCCAGTTCGAACGGTATTAAAGAGGAAAAGATAAAGTGACTTGGAGAAAGGAGCGAGCGAAGAGCACGAAGAGCCCCACTTTCCATTCCTCGAGCTCGTAATGCCATACTGACATACAAATCTCGTGTGTGCGGTACGCAAAGTGCAGTGGCATCTGCATGTCTTTATCTCGTGTGTCTCTTTCAGGCCGGACCAGTTCCCAATCCTTCGCTTGCTGGAGTAATGCGATGATATATTGAAATGAATGAATGCAAAAAGAACAGACGAGAAACGAGTACAAAGCAATGGCAATGGCAATAATAATAATACAGCACCATCAATTCCTAGAGTATTTATGTGTTTGAGTAATGCGGAATACGCGAGATACAAGACGCGAATCGAGACGTATTAAATGTCAAGCATACTTTGAGCCTATCGATTACAGGAAGCCAGGCAGGCAGTTGTTGTTTGTGCAATATCATAACAAAGTTATTGCAAAAAGCCGCTGCGCTGCGTTGCAATATTAGAAAAACTCGTTGAGATCGGATCAGTCACGAACACAAAGAGAGATATCGAGAAATACGAAATACAAGCTTGACGTGCCTTGAGAAGGAACACCTACAAAAGAGATACGATACATTTCTTTTTTTATATCTTGCGTTTGCGTGTGTAAACCATCCCCAAAGACCAGGCACGCCGATCGCGGCCGACGAGGCTGATAACATCTCAATGAATGCATGCGGACAAAGACAGAGAGCATTCAGATTAAAGCCGCGTGTGTAATAAAAATGAGGTAGACAAATGTAAGTCAAGACTTTCAACACATGCCAGACGTAAAGTCAGTCAGTTTGAGGTCTGCTTAATCTGACCGACTTTGTGCACGAGTTCCTCGACTGGCTTGGCTTGGCATGGAAAGAGAAAAGGTGTTCCACTGCCTGGCATGCAGTGCAATGGCAATTGGCAATGCCCTGAGACAAGAGACTAGAGCATACAGACACACTCTGACTTCTTCTGATTTCGACTGGTGAAAGTAAGTCGAGTTAAGTCAAGACGAGTAGACGAGAAATACAAACTATCGCATTCTTGATGAAGCATGAGTCGAATGCTGTAATAAAGATGAAACGGCAAAGTAATAAAAGAAAGTTTGATGCGGTTGCATGCTCAAGAGACACGTAATAATGTTTCAATAGAGTCTTATTGGCTCCTTAATTGAGTTTCATTTGGGCGCGCCCCTTCAATTAATATCAAGCAGCAAGCAGTATAATAGCAAGAAATACTCACAAAAATGTTGCCTGCCTGGAAACACTTGTTCAAAAACATTTCTCTGGGAACAATTGTCTCGAGACATTTTGTTCCGAATTGCTTGCCAGTCATTATTTGTGTGGGAAGTGAATTAAATTCGGTTCGTAAATCATACACCTCGAAAAGATTGCGAAATACTCTGGTTTTTACGACAATCAATGAATCTGGACGTGGGATTCATTTTAGCCGGACGTCCTTTGTTGAAAAATCCCATTTCGCGCGTCTGTACAAAGATTTGTCGACGGAATACGATAAAAATAAGTATATGACATCCTTGTGATAATCATTCCTTCTTTTATACATTCCCAGACATGTGCGGGTTCGGATCGGAGCATGTGTGTCGTCTTTCATTGCGCATTGCATTGCATGCGAACAGCAAGCGGAGAAAGTGCATGAATCTGTTTAAATTACAAACATTTATTATCCACACGAGCAGAGAGACACAAAAATAAATTGTTTTTCTCACTCTTCTTGTGATCTGCCAGTGTTTTGTGCTTTTTGTGAACCACTACGACGAACGAGGGTATAAAAATAAACAGACGGCATTACAAACAATGCAGTAAAATATCCAGGCATATTAGGCTCGACGACACTTTCTACGAGACAGATAAGGACGCTGGTCCGTTTTGCGTTCGCCATTTCACGTGTGAATCAGTGAGATTTCTCCCGTGCGTGCGCGCTGTCGCTGTCGTTCTCGCATTATTTCTGCAATTCCATTCGCTATGCCACGCCATGCCATCATTACACGAGATCTTTTGTGGCTGTGGCATGGCGTGGCTCGGCAGGATTGCAATTTTATGACGAGTGGACGAAAATGGTTTAGCGTTTCGCGTGCCAAACAAATTGGTAATCGAGCAGACAGGCGTGTAGCGTGTGGCAGACTTTGGTGGATAGACAAATTGTGTGCTATTGATATCAGCCGCACGCAAAGGCACACGTATGGCAAATGATTCTACCGCTTTGCTTATTGCTTTGTTTGAAGAGTCGTGAAGAGACGCTCCAGAATTAAGAAGTCGAACGTACTCCTTTTATTTATGTGTGGAGACTGCTTATCGACCTTTTTCTTGTAAAAAGTTTTCCTACAAAATTTGAGATATTATGCAGAGTTCCTGTGCGCACCGCACAGCCACAGCAGCACAATAAAATTGGTTAACGATTACGGTTGCTTGAGTCGGGCTGGGAAGCGTGCCATTTTCTGTCTGCCTCCACTTCAGACTCCACAAAGACTGAGCAGAGTAGAGCAGAGGAGCTGGAGCCATGTATGCACTCGCACTGATTTTACATAAAGGAAAGAAGCAGCGAACACTAAACTTCTTCACGATGTCAATGGCAAGCAAAGCTTTGGCAGTGCAATGCAGTGCAGTGTGGGACGGCAAAAATAGCAGCGAAAGAGACGGGCATTCAAGAGAAAGCGGAGCGAAAACTTGGGAAGAATGAAAAATGCCATGAAGTTTATTCCTCGACCCGAGATTTACTGGAGGACTGTTGTCTTTGTATTTTTCTCCAGTGAATGAGATAGTCCCTCTAATAAATCAGGGAAAGTATGGAGCACAGTTGCCGTTCGTGTTATTACCCAGAATGTTCACATTATAATACAAAAGACGAACGCTTCCTCATTCGGAAAATATTGTCACTGTATTTAGGTACACAGCACAGCAGCGTCTTGTATTGTGAGCGCAATCATGTGCTTTGCGTCTTCACGGCACAATTTTTTCAGTTCGGTCTTGAATGAGTCGGAACATTATTTCTTATTTATTGGGCGTCCTTCCTCTTCAGAATGACGAGCAGTACGGGCACGGTGCGGAAAATGCGGAGGATGGAAAGCCCATTTGTCGTGTTGTCAATATAACTCTGCCCGAAAATGATTCACGGGACGCGATTCAGGAGGATGCGACTGTTGTACAAAATCACAATGAACTTCCTGCATGAAAGATCACCATTCGTATTCGTTAGGCGCATTTTTCAATCGGTTGTCTGCCTGCAGCACAAATCATTCAAGTTTAATCTCATCCCATCGATTCACGCCTGAGCCCCGGCCTACAAAATTTTCTGCAGCTGCAGGCGAAGGCAAAGGCCAACAACGCCATGATGAATCACGGATCAGATTTGAGCCTGTACAGAATTATTCCATTGTTCTAATCTGCTGGTGCATTTCTACAGCAAGGCATAAGGCAAGTCTGATTTGCTTTCAACACATTGTGTAGTGCAACACAGTGAAAAGTGTTGGAGCTCGCAGCTCGAAACCTGCAGGCAGGAGAATTATAGAATGTAATTAAGTGAAAAGTCTGGTGTAGATTGTGGATCTCATTTGCGAAGACATTGAAAGTACATTTGCGTACGTGTTCCAACATTTGCGCACGATTGGGAGTATAAATGGATTTTATTATTTATCTTCCTCCCATTCATCCTCCTACCAATTTATAATCTGCCTGGACCCTTTCTGTTGCCGTGCGTGCTACCTTTTATTTTCACTCCACATTCCACTGCTGCTTGGTTGGTCCGTTGCATTGCGGATCTGCGAATGCATGTGAAGTGAATCTGGGAATCTCTAATTGCAATACCCATGAATGTATGTTCGAATTATGCGCCGGACCCAGCCAAGCGATGCCAAATTTACAGAGAGGCACGAATTCAGGTAGATACGGCACACTACCCGGCTGCTGGCTGGCTCGCTGTTGTGGAAGAACCAAACTGGAAATGAAAGATTACATTTAATACCTTTCACATTATTAGCGTATTAGTGCAGGCATGCAGGCAGGCAGCTGCAGCATTAAATGAAAATAGAGTGAACTGGAAGGGAACATGGAAAGTAGATTTATTGCAACACGGCGGACGGCGTTTTCATTCCTTATGCTTATAAAGCGTGGGCAAATCAGCAGCTAAACTTGCAACCTGCAACTTTTGCAGACGGTTTCTCCTCCCCGACCGGCCCGGTCTTCCAATACTCGCCGTAGACTCTGTCGGACGTCTTAAGAATTCAGAGCTGGAACAGCAAACAAGAATTGTTGAATTGTTCTGACAAGCGAGCGAGAAATACGAAATGTGAAATGCCCAAGTGAAAACTTTTACTTTGCCAGCTCGCACTCGCAAAAATAAACATTTGACTAGGATCCCGCAATTCTTACGTTCCTTAGTATGTTTGCTAAGCAAGTTGTGTTAATGAAGTATTGTTTGTCCATTTAGCAATTTAGCACTGTACACAATGAAAGAGTGGGTCAAGTCAAGTCAAGGAATTGGAGCCAATTCAGCTGCCTGGATCGATGTTGGGACATTAGAAACCCAGGCTCGGTCCCACATTGCATTAGTGCCTGCCTGCGCGTGCATGAAGATAAATTGAGTATGTTTTCCTTTTAGTTTCCCGTGTCAGCCTTGATTATCTGCTCAGGGAAAGACTGACAGGTTGACGGCACGGCGTGCTGCGCTGCCTTCTCTGCTTCACAGAGTTGAGCTTTTATTTTCACTGTTGCAACCTTCAGAAGAAAAGCAACATGAGCACAAACATGGACAACATCACCATCGCATTCGCATTGCGTGGTAACATTAATTCACACGCATGCATGCAGATTCTGTTGTAATTTATTCCTTCATCCTGCTTTGGTCTTGTCTTCCTTTCTTAAACTTTTGTTAGTGTCAAGTCGAAGTCAACAGTCAACACGCCGTGATAGGTTTATGAAAAGTTGCTCACGCAAGGCGCACCAGCCGAGTTGAGAGGGATCAGTGAAGTCCTGGCATTGCATTTGAGACTTTGCATTTCAATCCCGCATGATTTCACAATCTTGTATCTGCGACGCGTTTCGTCGGGACAGGCCGAATCCATCCTGTCAACAAAGCCTGACACGCTCGTGAAAGGTGTGAGGAATCCTCTGTAATAAAGTTTACGAGTTTACCTGCATTGTGTTACTTAATTTTATTAAAGATTCCGTTCCCAGAAACGACGTTTTAAGCTCGAAGCCATGATCATGCTTTTTGCCAGCGGAATATCACGCCATGCCATCTCATTTATGACGGCCATCAGAAAGATAAGAGCTCGGCCGTTCCAATGATTCCATTTCAAGCCTTCCAACAGCCTGGCTTAATAATGCAATGGGTCTGTTCCATCCGTGCATTTTTGTTGGCATTCCACCACACCGCTTGCCCGCCAGAATGGCACGCCACGAGTTATGACAATGTGATATTTGAGACGGCGAGGCGATGGCGACTTTTCCCGTCTTGTCTCTTCCAGTTACTTTATTTTATGTCCATGCCACCATCCTAATGTCCCTCTGCATAGTCTGATGCCTCCTGCCACCTTGTATTTGGGCTGTAGTGTGTATTATGTGGGTTAGCGAATGCCTTTTTCTTTCCGAAATGATTCAAGTTGTCGTCAAGAAGAGCAGCACCGCTCGAAAACTTGGGTGATGGCGATGACTCGCCGCCGTACTTCGACGATGGAGTAGAATAAATGACTCGAGAAAAAAGTTTTTTTTACAATCATGAAATGTACACGTGTCCTGCATTCATATTTGGTCGAACGCACACAATGCGAGGAGAAGTGCGAGAGAAAGTGAGGAGAAAGTTGGATGCTCTGCTCCAACTACTCTACATTCATTCAAAATTTGGTCGGTCGGTCTCTTGCCTGAATTCGGTGGTCTGACGCACAGAAAGAGAAGTAAAACAGAAGGAGTGAGTTCGTTTAACGGAAGGTGTTGGAATGAAGAAGGCACGGCAAAGACGACAATGAAGGTGTGCATTGTTTGGAAACAACGCTGTGGCTGTGCTGGCTCGCTCCTTCGCCTTTACCGCCAACGGCCAACATTTTTACAGTCTTTGACCATCCAAGACTCTGAAGTCTGCTTGAAAAAGCAAAGAACAGGTAGTCGCAGTCAGTGAGTGCTTGACCCAGTCAAGCATGCAACAATTCGAATCTGGACAATAGGCTCTCGAATAGACAAGAAGATAAGACGAGAGAGAAAGCCAGGCAAAGTCAAGGCAAGGCAAAGGCTCGTCGGATCCGTTTTCTTTTTCAATGGAAGTTTCTTGTAATAACAACACTTGTCTATTCTCTCTTCAGATATCAAACAATAAACTATCCCTGCTGCCTTGTTGGAAATATCACATATGTGCTGAAGAGATTCATTTCTTTTGGGCTCCTTCATTTTCCCCATTTCTTTGAGCACAAAGAAAATACGGGTTTGCTTTGAGTGTAAAATCTGTCCCGGACATATTTCACCGGTATTCACCAGCGGAGAGCGGGTACAACGTTGCAGTGAGTACTTTTTCATTACAAATGCCTTCCAGCTCTGAAAATATAAGACAGGCAACGTTTTTTTCACGCAGCTTTACATCTCAACATAGGCAGCCGGCACGAAGGAAACGGGAAAGTCAAAATGTGCAAAATCATGACTTTCGGAATGTTATTAGAAACCTTGCAAATATTTCAGGCAGGCAGGCAGACAGGCAGGCAGCAGAAGGTTGAGAAAGGTTTGGGCCGTTGCCCTCCGCCTGAGAACGGGGAATCTCGTAGCATATGTGCACTGTACAGTACGCAGAAGACAATCATCTTTCTCGTACGCAAACGCCTCACGATGAAATCTATATGTGTTTGAAGTTAAATCGGTTCGCATCGCATAAAACACACGTGTGCGACTTGCGAGAGAGATTAAGTGCAATAGTTAATGCGCCATAAATGAGAAATAAAATGTAGATGTTTTTATGTACTACTTGTAAGTTTTGATGAGGCAACATTAATAATAATTATTCTTCCCTAACCACGCACTTGTGATACAAGTTTTCGCGGCGCGCTCCGCGAAATTCCGTGCTTTGCTGCAGACTGCAAAGTATCAAACAAAACTTTGTTCTTCTGCCCTGCCACTTTTTGTAGTACTTGGCGTTATATACGAGACAACTCATGACTGCATTCAGCCAGCCAGCATCAGGAGCGTCGGAGTTGGTCGCACGATGAGGATGAAGTTGGACTGAATCGAAACAACACAAGTTCGAGTGCCGAGCATGCTGAAAGTTTAACGAAATATTTTGGGAGAGAAAGCCAAGTAGCAAAACTTTAGAAATTGATCCTAAGTGCGGCCGTATTTGTTCAGTGTCTCCTGCGTTGCGTCGTGACTCGCGCTGCATTTTTACTCCCCAAGTTGTGTATATTTTTGGGAAAGTTGTACACGAGGCTAAAGCACGAGCGACGACGAATTTTATCTGAAGCAGTCAAGACACAAGGACAAAGTTTCTTTAGTCTATTTCAAGGTGAGAACAGCAAGCTCTCGAAAATTGCATCTTTCCCTGAGCAAGCGTACCACTGCTGAAAACGCTTACGACTTCAGCTGCTACCATTTCCAAGACCCGACCGGAAATGAAATATTTTATGCCGACATATATTCACAAGATTTCATGCCGACGTCGACATGCTGTAGCAAATGGCTTGATGCTGTGCGTTTGAAAAGAAAGATGAGAAAGTCAGTGCAAATTTTTGCAGAACGTAAAGAGTGCGAAATGTAAACTCATTTATTACGTACGCGTGCTGTCGTTTCGTTTCGTTAAAATGAGTACAACTCGACGGCATGATGAAATATCCTGTTTTCAATTGAACTCGTACTCCTTTTCCCCGTAATGACGTTCGTATCGACGGCGTGTGCTTCGCTTGATTTCCCATGTAAATATTTTATCGCGCATTTCGCGTTTATTGCATTTGGCAATGGCAGAGTTCAGTTCAGTTCAGCAATCAAACGATTTGCGATTGGCCTAAACGGAATTTTTTTTTACTGTAAATGTTATTACAACCGCTCCTGTGAGATATAACATGACTTTGGGTTATTTTACTTATTATTTTTTTATTCAGTACCTTCTTATAACGTGATCTGGGAGCTAACATCAACTCCGAACCGCGCATCAACGCATAAATCGCACAAACGAAGCGAGTACGGTATCAATTCAATTCAGAGCAGGAGGAATACCAATCCTCAGGCCCTGCCGTGCCGTGCCGGTGTTTGAGCAGGAATGTAATAAGAAATGCTTCCCTCGTCACCTATTTCATGGTTTCGTAAAATGGTGAATCATGGTTTTGAATGGAGAGCGGCTGGAAGTATTAAAATCGTGAATCGAATAATGTAAACAGGCTGAGTATGGGCAAATAGACAAAGTGCAAGGCCCGGCAAGACTGTGAATAAATAAGAATGTCATTTAGCGGGCGATCCGCTCAGAATACGATATCGTAAACTGGAAGCGCTCACTTAACAGGTTCTATGAACAATTGATTATGACATTCCGCTTGGTTTATTACATTGCCATGACATTGGATTAAGAATAAGGAACGAGCACGACGCGCGACGTGCACGATCGAAATTGGCTGTACTGTTGTAAAATGGAGAAGGAATTTCGCATCAGGCGCGACGCGTGTCGGCGTGTCGCGCCGACACCTGAATAAAATACCATTTCAAGAAATTGAAATTCCAGGAAGATTGAAACGACGAAACGAGAAGAGCTCTCAGGATTCTTTCTCCACTTTACATTGATCGACTTCAACTTGAAGCTGGAGCCCAACACAGCACAGTTTTAAGTTCCCTAAGACAAAGTTCAAATATAAGTAACGATTACGCCTAACTACTTTTCTTTTACTCATTTCCTTTACGCACACGCGTTTGTTGCATGTTTGCATACGGAAACAGCATCAAGTTTGAAGGCACCGGCGCAGCTTGAACTGTATTCAGGCCTTTTAGTCAATGTGCGGGGGCAGCGAAGGAATGAGATAATAACAGCCTAATCATATAATTGGATGTGTACTTTACTGCACTGCAGCGTGCTAAGATGCCGTGCGATTGCTATTGATCGCTCTACTTTCTTAACTCTGTACTCGTCGTCGTCCTCCTCATCAGCAGTGCATTTATTTGGAGAGAGTCTATCGCTCTGTGCTAGCTAACTTTTGAAACTTGTGGAAGTGGAAGCAGAATCGGAGGAGAGAAGAAAACTACTTAATAGTATTAATAGCTTCCTTGTCCAGGCCCAGAATACCAGAATCAACTTCGACCACGTTCGGAAAGAGAAAGCAAATTTAAACGGAAGTATAGAAATCATTTCATTCCAGCCATTCCACTTTATACAATCCTTTGTAGCGCGAGTCGAGTCGTACAACTTTGTTTCAATCTAACGAAGTTGGAAGAAAGTAGCAGTGGATTATAAAATATTGAAACTAGGTTAATGGTCACCGAATGAGACTCACAATTCTCCGTTTTATAACTTTTTATGGTCCCTCACGTCTTTCTCTGCCCCTTTAGCGTACTTGAAACTGGAGATTAAGATTTTGGAAGTGTAGGACCTTTTAAATTTGTAATCCGGCGCCGGGTTTAATTTTTCAATTACTCTAGAGCCAAGAATCCTGTTAAATTCTCATGCATGGGCAAGCTAAAAATTGCGAACTCCCAGCGTTCATGGTTTTGTGCCACAAAAAGGTTGCTGGTTAAAAGTGCTCAGTTTTTATAAGCTCAAAGGTAGAACTTAGCAATATTGGATATATTCAAAGAGTATAATTTCATTTCGTTTTGCTAAAGTACACTTCGAGTGCTCCGGTGCTCTTGTTTGCTTATTACGTTTCAAATATTTCATTTTGCGTCTGGAAAATTTTGCGACCACTTGCAATTTGTATTCATATTTCCAGCCGTAATTCCCACTTGAAACCGGGAATTGAGCCTCTGACAGTCCCTGGGCTCCAGATGGACTTGATTTTCGACTTGACTCAAGAAAGAAGTGTCGAATGCTGATCTAACGCCAAGAATAAATTAAATTTATCCCAGGCTAGTGGTACAGGTACGGAAAGAGATGACGCAAATGAGATCTTATGTTGATGGAATTCCGCTTGATGTATGAAATTGATTGCAAAATTCGGCCCACTTAAATGAATTATGCCCGCGTTCAAACAGGCAGGCAAGAGAAACTTTGGCGTCAATCTCCACTTTCATAAATTACAATTACGAAGATGCGATCCCGCGCCAAGCGAGCAGCATTCCGTCAGAGTCTTCTTCTCACACGGGAGACTTTATTGAATTCTACGTCGATTTCTTGCCAATGAATTGCAAATTGCATTATGATAATTTTGAACGAAATTGGCAGTCAGGCGAATCGATTCAGAGAAATCCAAGAGACATTAAATTTTCCTGCGTAGATTCGAGATTGAAATTCAGGACGTGATGAATTGATAAACTTCTTGATGATGTGCACAATCTCGAGGTTGTTTTCCGAGACACTATCGACTCTCTTTCAAATTCGTATTTCGGAAATGTATTCAGTATTCCACGTCTAGTATTAAGCGTCGAGTGAAATGCGCATCAGCGCGTCTCGAAATTCAATTTTGAAAATGCTGAATAATTTGACAAGGGAAACGGCAACGGAACTCTCGCCATGCTATCCAGGCAAAGCCACCCAGGGTGAGATGATGTTGTTTTCGTTCCGAGCAGGAAGATGATGACGTATGGACAGCAATCAGGTCGGAAGGAAATTGTGTTCGATTTCAATTTTCGGGCTGCATTATACGAATTTTATTGCCCGCTTTACATTTAGAATACTCGAGGAGGAGAATACTTATCATATCATAAATGCGTCGGCCGAGTGCTGTTGTGCCTTTGAAATTGTACTCCTCGCCGCGCCGATAAAATTGAATTTGGAGAGTACATTATTAGATTTCGGGGCTGCGCGGTCATATTTGGGAGTTATTACCATAGAATGACAATTGATTGTTGTCTGCAATAACAAAACACTTGAATTGGCTTTGGAGAAACAGCGAGGGAGACTTCAAATTTCATGATGCGATGATGATGTTCATGTTATCGGGAGCATGGCGAACTTTTCGAAGCAAACTTATCTTGATTTCCTGTTCTCGGTGCTTTGATGTGCGTGCCGTTGTGCGTCCAACTCTGTTCATTTCTGATGGACAAGTGAATATCCTGTAATCAACGGTTTCAATGTATTAGTACTAGTATTGAATTATTCATCGACCTGAAATTTCTTGTCTTCACTCTTGGTTTTTCTTCAAATTGGCATCATTCTTTCAATATTCAGTGTAAAAGGTATTGGTGGTTTAAATAAAATTTTCTTGGAAGTAAAAATAATTCCGCTGAACTGCCTTCTTAGACCTGAAGCGCAATTCCACCTTTGAATTTCTAATTACACGAAGGCACAAAATTAAAAGAAAACAGCATCGCATGACTGAGGACACAAAAATTGCAGCGCCAAAGTTGAGCTAAACGAGTCCATAGAGTTCTTTTGTCCCTTGAATTTCACCAGATGAGACAAGACAAAAGCACGCTCAGCTTTCGAGCTTTCCAGTTGCTCATTTATGCATAATTTCGTGGCATGGCTCGGCGTTGTGTTTTTGTCATCAAGACAAACGAAATATTATTCCACTACGTGAATCCTGTAAAATGTAAATTCGGCAGTGCGCGCAGTGTGCAATAATAATGGCATTAAAAGGACTGCGAGAGCACAGAGTGATGTGCAGTGTGTTTTGAAAAGGTTATTTGGTTAGAATAATTAATCATGCGAGAACAAGCGTACTTTGTCCTTTTTTCGCGCATACCCACAATGTTTATTTATTTATTCGGCTTCCTCTCCTCTCCGCCGTGGTCGGTCTTCTGCCGCCTTCGCTGTCGCGGTAATCAGGAGGAGTGAATAACAGCACTGCTGACACTCCCAACCCGGCAAAACAAACCCCAGTCGTATTGCTTAAAACCATGAACGGTATGAACAAATGTGAAACGCAAATACAGCTCAATTTTTGTCCACACATGTCAACTTCAACGACTCCAAATTGCGAGTCAGCCTGATTGCAAATCCTCTCGCTATGATCTTATTCGCTGCAACACGATTTGAAACTTCATTTAAAAAGCATGCTAAATTATTTCATTGTGGCCTTTCTCCATGCTCTTCCTAACCACTTCTCATTTTTTATTTGCAGGAATCCGAGAGCACGATGGTGCAGAATAGATGGAAGGACAAAAGCTTGCTGGAATCGTGCGAAAAGGACAAAAGTCGGCCGTCGACGAAAAGTAGTGACGCTAGAAGGGATGTTGTGTTCGGATCAGAGTTAGTGAATCATTTCAGCATCAGTCTTCTGCTTTTTCAACTTGGGCTGGTTGTGTTTTTGACATCGGTGTCAGTCTCGTCTCCGACAACTACAGCGGTTCCTGGTAAGTTTTCCTCTCAAGCTTGTTTCCCTTCCATTGGGTTCTTGTCGTGCATTGTGTCGCAGCGAATACTTCCCAACTTCTTTCAAAACTGTTTTTCTACATTTCAACTTCGAGTGCCTACTTGCGACTGCTGCGACCAGCACAAAGGCAGCGAATTCTCTTTCGTTCGTCGTCGTGTCTCGTGAAAGCCGAGAGTACGTGCTAACTCGGGCCATGAAACAGGCTTTTGAAGCCGATTTGGTAAAGAGAATGTGAGAATAATGTGGAGTGGGCCACTTCGCTTGAAAAGTATTGGAAATAACACTTAAGGGCATAACGAGCGTGTGCTTTACTTTTGTCTTAAATGTATTCGCCACTCGCGGTGGGTCTTTTGCTTTGTCAAAAGCAGCAATTGTCAACGAGACGACCCACTGCTTCCATTTCCATCATTCCAGTGCGCTGCCGTTTCAACCTCCCGCTGGGCGAATCATTTGTCTTGCAAAAATGTGCATGCATGCGAACATTTTTATGTTTTCATTTCCTGGTTCCGAAGGCGAGTACAACAAAATATCCCTGGAATTCATTACATCAAAGCAAAATAGCAAGCATTCAAATCATCTTCGTAATCAAAGCAAGGAATCCATGCATTGCAACTCGAAGTAGGCAAACAGCGAATGTATCAAAATTTTCATAACAATTTGAGGCCATGAACGAAGGGAACATTTGTCAGGCTTTAAAACGTTGAAATCATTAAAATCGTGTACTTGTACGAGAATTAAACGACAGAAAATTCAAATGTTAAGAAACTTTCTTTCTTTTTTGGGACGTGAGATTAGAAGCTTTTCATGATGGCGGCAGTCGCCTGCCGTAACTGGAATTAAATTCTTATTTTTCATATTTGTAATTAGCCAGAATTCGCGGACTTGTTTCACCTTGCGGATTGTTCTACTTTGCGACTTTGCCTTTTTTTCTTTTATTGCAACGGATCGTCGAAAGCTAAGGAAGTGCAGAATTTTTCCAGAGGAATATTTTACAAAATAATTCATCTTGCTTTACTTTTTCATTTTACGTTTTACATAACCGAGCAATAATGAATTGCGAGTCCTAAACTTTATTTTAGCTCTGGTAAATTCCTTTCACTCGGTTACTCCGCCGTGTGTTTTACGTACCTGGTACAGCCACGCTCATAAAACACCAATCAAGAGAAATTTTATTTCTTTCACCCAACTTTTTCGGAAAGTTTTTTAAGATGCCATATTTCTCTTCCATTTTTTGAAAATTCATCAAAGCTAACTTCTTTACAATTTACTGCCAGGCTCGTTCGCTGACTTACTGCTAGCTTGAGCAGTGTTTGTTCTTGTTCTACTTCAACAGAAAAGTTTCGCACACATTTTTTCATATTATTCATATTTATCTAAACTTTATGCCTACTCTGCTCTCTTTTCTGTTTTCGAGTTTCGTTTTATTGCCTCTGCACTGCGTCGATCCTTCATTTTACTTTCTGGGTGATTTGACTTGTTTCACATAAACTTTCGTCGTCAATTTTAGAACACAAAAATGGAAATGAAATAAATTGCAGCTGGATAATTTTTTGCAACAATATTTTCTAACTCTGTTTATGGGCCAGGATTTCTGCATATTTTGTATTCTCTCGTCGGCATTTCTATTATTCAGCATTCCAGTCAAAAATGTTCACGATTCGTCGATAAGGGAAGTCGGCAGCAGAATATCAGCATGACAGAAACGCAGTTTCCAGAGCTCAAAGGCCTCACTTTTTGACAGCAAGGAAATAGACTACGGGCGAGCTGGCTGCAAATTATACTGAGACACTTACATTGCAAAGGCGCGAGTCGAGTCGCAATTTTTGGCGTCATGCCGGGTCGACTTGCGAGTCTAAATTGACGACTCAATTTTCTCTGCTTCCGACTCATCGTCGTATGCCCGGCTACTGCGAAATGGCGGAATAGTGGAATGAGGAAGCAGAGGCAGAGCGCTGGAGCCATGAAAGTTATGATCTTTTGTAATATATTTTTCTCATAAGAACAAAAGACAATGGAATTTCATCTGCTCTTGCTTTGCAATTCAGTCCTGCGATAAAATAAAAAATAGTCACATGCACGCATGCATTATGAGAGTATATTACTGTAAAATGTGAAGAATTTTGAATGATGAAGAAATTCCGAGCGAAAACGGAGACAAAAGTGAATGACATTGTGTTCATCGTCGAGCGCCTTGCCGCTCCTTCCTTGTCTTGCTTGGCGTGGAGGCAGCGTTCGGAGAATATTATAAATTCCCCAAAGAGTGTGAGTGATGAAAGAAGAAAAATGTAAAAGAGATTGATTCACACGAATGGAAGTCTTCATCTACTTCGTCTCGGCTGCCCTCCTCCACGCACTCGACTTGGCTTCGCTTTCTCCGTGTCGATTTTCTCCGCCGCGCCGCGCTGTATTTACTTATTCAGAGAGTAAAAGATCAAGTCGTCGCTTTATAATCATATATTCCAGAGAAGAATAAAGTTCAAAGGGACTTCCTTCCAACGCGCGTCAGGCGTCAAGTCAAGTCAACCGTGTTCTCATTTCTTATTCTACTATTTCTCTGCCTCTCTTCCTTACTTCTTACAATGCAAAACATGTTAAATTGGATTTTTATGAGAAATTGAACAATAGTATGCGAATTGAATTGATATTCGTCGAAGAAGAAGCAGGCTTTGAATGTTCATCCGGCGTGCTGTGACCGTCTAAAATTCAAATTCGAAAATCGCATTGGCACGGTGGCGGTGGATTGGATAAATGAAAATGAAGGAAGAGCGAAGGAAAAGAAGAGCCGAGCCCAGAGTCCTGATTTAGCTGGAAAGTTTTAAATCCCTCTGTCAAGATTTTAATCTCTCTTCAGCCTAAGAAGCTCAGCGCTCAGTGCCTCGGCTTGATTCTTTCTATCACTTTTGATCCGTTGGTCATGTTTATGGCTTCATATTTTCTGTTTTCCCATTTTGGTTTGTCCTCAACTCGCTTGCAATGCACTCACTTTCTAACTTGCTGGCGTGCTTTCACTGTGAATGGCTTCTCTTTCCCAAAGTCAAAGAACATATTCGATTGAAGTTTATTTTTATTGGTTCCTGGCGGTGACAATAGAAAAGAAATGATAATGTCCCAAAAGTTATTCCGTCTTCCGTGAACCGCCATCGCGCTGACTGGGGACCTTATTGAATAAGATTTTGAAGAGTGCAGACGTCCTCTGCCTATTTAGCTTTCGTGCCACGTCTTCATTTTTCCGTGCCATGTCAACCCTTCACAGCTTGAAAATTTGGAACATCACTGCTTTGCTTGGGGTTTCTGCGAGCATGCATTGCAGCATTCAATTTAGTGTAACAAGCTCGAGCCGGTCGCCAGTCCAGCTTGTGTCCAGTCCAGATGGACGCTTTTCTCAACTTCGTATTGGTAAAGAGCACATACGCAGCGCAGCGCCTGAGAATAGAAAGCGATGCAGTTTTCTAGTTTTCCTAAGAAAAGTAATCCCGAGGTGACAGACCTGAAACGCTGAAACCTGTCAATGCCACCGAGCTTTGACACTAATCTAAAGAAAGCACAGTTCATTGCGGTGCAGATGCAAAGACTTCACGGCCACGCCATTCCAAAATGGCGCTGCTTCCTTCTCGCGAATGAACAACAGAATTCAACAAACAAATTCTAATCACTTCTTCCTTCTTTCCTATCTTTTCAGGTCGCGAGACGAATGAATTTGCACCTGGACAGACTATTTTTAAGGAAACCACGTTGAACTCTGAGTTAGTCAGAGGAGAGCCTCAGGCGGATGCATCGATAACCGCTCAGACTTTCTACAGCCCATCCATTGGTACCACAACTTCAAGTGCTCGAACTTTTTATGACACTTCTCTCACTCTCGCTTCCCATTCAGCTCCTGCGGCTGCTGGTGCGAGTGGAATTGGTCAATTTGTGCCGCCACCAACGTCAAAACCTGCAGCAGCAGAAGCAACAGGGACACCAGGCTGCTGCGTGTCCGCATCAGTACCTTTAAAACCTTTGCTTGAGACCAGGCTCACAAGTAGAAACACTTCACCTGTCTTCTCCGTCGCCACTTCCACTCTTCGAGCGTCAGCCTCCGAGTTCCGCGAACCAAGTAACCTGAATCACAAAGCCGAGAAAAATATTCCTCTGCCCGCACATGGCCGTAACGACCTCATCCAGCTGGACTCATTATCAGGCACTTCCACTCCACGACCATCGTCGTTTTCTTCCCAATCATCGAGTTCCACGTCAACGACGTCGTTGGGCACAACATTTGCCTCCTCATTACCGGAGCTGAATGGCAGTGCGGATAATATCAATTTACACAGGAAGCTACAGCTCTGGTCTGCGAATGGACGATCTGCTAAACTTAATTTAACGCACGAGCACGAGTCGCTTCTCAGAATCGAACCCAAACCCCGCAACGGTTCGAGGAGGTACTCGTCCTTTGGCGAAATTAGTGAATTTTTATTATCGTCAACAACTTCAACCATTCCGAATTCCTTCAGCACGAGCGGCAGCCGAGCTACGGCGACACTCCCAACAACTACGTCGTTATCCCCCACTGTAATAGTCTCGACAACGACGTCCAACGCGATGGCGCCGAGCCCCATAACTCAGAGGTCACGTACAACGGCTCAAAGTGATGATTATGGATCTCGTCAAACGCATCCCGCATCAAATCCAATTAACGTGAGGCCATTATTGCTGGAAACTGGAGAAGAGCAAGACGAAGTCTATTCACCGCAGCAGCAGCAGGGCGGTAGACTCCTGCAACAGTACTTGTATCCACCTGACTGGCTCGCGCGTCACAGCCTCCGTCGAGAAGATAATCGAAACACTAATGGAACTATCGATTACTACATCGAGCCATACGAGCCGAGCGGGAGCTCGAGTGGCAGAGACCGTAATTCCAGGAGACAAGATCCATTCTTTAATTTTGACAGCGACAGACGCCGCAACTTTGGAATCGGTGAAGAGGAAGAGGACTCACCTGAGTCGGAGTTGAGTGGCCACGACGCAGTGCAAACCTCGAAATATAATGAGACAAGCTCGGCGGTAAAAATTAATGAGAACCTGTTCCCCGCCCTGGACTCTAATGATAATGGATTAGCGGATGTAATCTCACGAGGCCGAATTGACAGCGTTATGTACGTCTACTTCGGTGACAAGTACAACAACGACGATCACAAGGAAGAAATTGCGGGACGAGTGATACAAGTAAGTGTAAACAATATCGATCTGGCTTTCTCTCCACCGCACTTTCGTCTGATTATTTCTGCATTGGGCAGCAGCCTTCCTGACACCTTTCTCAGAGCCTGAATTAAATTCAGTCCGTCCTATTGTTCGAATTTGATGAATGTTGGCTGGCTGGTGGGTGTAATGTAATTATTATTATGTGAAGTAATGAGGTTCAACTTAATTTACTTTGAGGTAACGCGGACGCTGACTCGTGGACGTAGACAAATGTAAATACGGTCGAGCTACATGTCGTAATTCGTAATTTATGCCGCAAAGCCTCAATTTTCCTTTGTTCAATCAAACTAATTTAAGCTGAATGCGTAATTCGAGAAATGCGATTCTATTCGTTCATCCGTCCGTGCGTGTTGGATTAGAAAATTAGAAAACTTCCTTTGAATTCAGGTGCCAATGCCAAAGAGAAAGCTGCTGCATGACCACAAAGAGCTTAACCACAAAATTAACGCGCGCGAGAAACGGAATAATTCGACTTCTATTCAGAATATTCTACAAGTTCTGGAATATTACAATGAAATTTAGTTAACAATGACGCATTCAATTCAATGATTGCGTGCCGGCCTACTTACAATAATGAAATGCAACGATAACGAACAGAACGCCCTGGCTGATATTCAAATTTCGTGCATTTTCGTGATGTTCGTGCTTCCACAATTTCCAATATAATTTCCTTCAATTAGATTACGGCAGCACTTTAAACGATACCGCATGACTTGTCTCAATTAATTTGATATTATTGTCCAACACGCCTTTCTAAAATTTCAGGCGGTCGGAGGCGTGATTGCAGCAATCGCTCAAATTCTGACAGTTCTTGGAGCAACAAAATGCATTCGAAAAGGAACTTTCTCCAATCGACTTCCCATTCACATCCACGTCGGATTCGCACTTCTCATTTCCAATCTTCTGTTGCTGCTTGCCGTACACGTAAGTTGAAGCACTGCTGTCTTCCTGAATTCTGGGCAACGTTCGTGCATGGCGTGACGCGTTTTATTAAATTGGTCTATAATTAGTATTATCATGACCTTTGCACACTTCACTTAATGAAATGCAATCATGCGATGCGGTTGGAACTCATCTAGAATCATCGCGTGCGTAATTGAAACTTAATGCATACCTTTTGAAGCTGGTTTGATTCTGGAAAGAGTGAAACAGTGCATAAGAGCAGGTTGTAATTAAGTGAAACTGAGGACTAGCGCTCCAAAAGCAAGAATGTGAGCATTGTCCTTCATTACTCTGATTCTGACTGCTAAAACACTACTTAATTTCACCTCATTTCCAATCTTTGACCACAACCACGCTTTAATTGCAAGGACAGAATTCGGCGAATTGCGTAAATAGTTTATTCGTCTCAGTCGGACCATCCAGAGCGTTAGTCGTTTGTCCATTGTCCACTGGTGTTCATTAATCAAATGGTCAAACATTCGGCAAAGAGACAACGAGGCAGCGAGCAAGAATTTATACGGTTAATGACGTGGAGGAAGCTGGAGCTGACCCACATTGTTTAAGACCAACTACAGCGCACAGCGCAGTAATGGCATTGCGTGGCTTAAAGTTGTAATGCAATTGAGTCTTCCTTCCTCTTCTTATCGAGTACTTTGGAATAATCAGTTTTAATCCGCCGAGTCTTCCGTTCCACTCCGAATATAAGATGAACGTATTTCTTCCTGACTGAAAAGGAGCTTCCTGCTTCTTTCCTTTCGCGCTTAGGATCATTTAATCGGTTTTACACGTATGCGCACGTTAAACTTACTGCTCATTCGCATTAAATGAAAGTTTTGCACAATGCAATGAGGCTAGTTTCTAGCTTCCAGCACTGCTGAAGAACATCGGCATCAACATTAGCAGGTACACGTCTGTCTGAGAACGAAACAACTGCTGCTCACTGAAGCTGAAGCAAGAAGACACGTAATCATATTAAAGCATTAAACATGGCTCACTTACTTTTGTCTGCTACTGCCATGCCTGCCATTGTGACTCGAATAGCTGTACGTGAATTTTAGCTTTCGCTCAGTAGGGAGTAGAGCCCATAAAAGTGATAGGTGTTGGTGATGGTTGTCGTTGTCGTATGCCGTGGTGTGTTGAAAATGATATGCGGTGGTTCCATGGGCCCAAAGTTGTCAGTGTGGTGGCCCCGCCCTGTGTTGTGGTGAACCTGGAGCCAGTGTGGTGGCCCCAAGTTGTCGCTTATATGGTGACTGATATGACTGCCCCTATCCTACCCGGCGAGCACTCCCTCCCCCAACTTACCCGGCGGACTACCCCCAATGGGACCATTGATATGACGATAATTATGTAATTTTTTTACTCTAGTTAACTAATGTGTTGAGCCCATTTAGTTAACCAACTTGTTGGAAAAAAAGTGAAGGAGGGTATATTGGACCCTAAAAATACTCATTTCAGACTCATTGACTCTTTTTACACTGTCTATCAGAAAGATAGGGTCACATATATATATAGCTGTAACTTGTGAACCAATTGACCAAATTTATTCAAATTTTCACCAATTATAAACTATGACAAGGCCATGAAATCAGGCAAGTTTCATGGCATAACTTCAATTATTACAAGAGATTTAAGCAAAGAACTGAAATATTCATGTCTCAAAAAGATAGGGTCACTTCAAGCTTGTGTGAAATTCTAATTATTACGTATATTTATGTACTGTGAGAGCACTCTCCCTCAGTCTTAGTAGTGCTTATAGCCTCCCCTGTTCAGAATAACTTAAAGAATTCTATTTTTCATTGACAACATCAATTTCCGGAGAGTTTTCAGTAGAATCGCATTCCAGGCTCGGAAAACGTCCTCTTTAAGCGGTTTAAATTGTTGTATTGCCTGCCATGGGCATAAACATCACGGACAATAATCCCCCAAAGGTTCTCCATAGGATTCGAATCAGGACTTTTAGAGGGCAAGACTAGGGATTGAATTTTATTTGATTCCAGCCATTGCTTGGTACTGTGGGACGAGTGTATGGCAGCATTGTCCTGTTGAAAAATCCACCGTGGGCCACGAGTTTTTCTTCCAACATTTTTTTAGGAATCTTTTAAGGATGTCCTGGTAGCCACTCGAGTCCAGGCGCACCGACATTTCAGCCAGGTCCGATTTTCCCTTGTACTCGAAGGCACCCCAAACTATTAGAGACCCACCACCTTAGAAAATACCCAGATGATATCCAGGTACCGGACACTCAGATCGGATTTTTAAAATAAATTATATAATTTTAAGTATCTCTAGTCCAGACCTTGCTGCCGTTTCGAGAAAATATCAAGCTCCTTCCTCAGGTCGTGCCAGCAGGACCTGTAGCCATCTGCCCCATCTAGGTTAAACTTTTTTTCATCAGAAAAGACCACGGATTCCCATTCCTTCTCCCAGTTCATGTGGTCTTTCGCAAATTTCAGCCTCTTCTGAACGTGCTCTTGCTTCAAGAGTGGTTCGTTTAACTTCTTGCATCACTTTAGGAATGGAATGCAGTTGATGATCCGTAAAACCGTCATAATGGATACTTGTACCGGGAGTGTATTTTTAATTTCTCTTAATGAAAATTGGCCAGATAAAGCTAGTTACTCTATTTTTCATTCATCCCGATCGCTTGTGACTTTTAGTCGGCCAGGAGAACTCTTTTGACCGTATTCGCTACCTAGTTTTAAGAAATTATGCACGACGTTTTGAGATCATCCGATTTGTTGCGCAATTTTTCTTTGCGACAGGCCTTGGTCATGTGCACTAATTTGACCCTGTTCGAAATCACTTAAACTTGACCACCTTCCCATATTTTACGATTTTAGTACTTCTCGTGGCAACAGCTAATGGTAACTGGAAGTTCTTCCAAAAGAACTGCCAGTGACCCTATCTTTTTGAGACACCAGATTTCCGGGTCTTTGTCTATATTCCCTGTGCAAATCCAAGCTAAGGCTTGAAACTCGCTCTAAATAATCGCATCTTTGCAGTTCATATCTGATGCAAATATAAATTAAATCGACCCGTTGATTCTGAAGTTATAGTATTATTTGTGGGTGACCCTATCTTTATGATACACAGTGTATGTACCACCACCTATCACTTTTATGGGCTCTACTCCCTACTCGCTCATTTCAGAGACAAACGTGCAGAAATGAAAGCATTGTTTCATTTAAACTGGTTAAAATCAGACGTGTGAGGCCGCCAAGTTCTAGCTAGAAGGCTAGAAGAATGAGACAAGCTGCCCTGCTTTCTATTATTTCTGTGCCGATATTTGTCGTCAAGTATTGAAAATTCCTGCACGAAGCCTCGATTTCAAGGTTAAATCAAAGTTTTCGCAATATTTTAGCCAACTGTCGCATGTGCCCTGACTAAGAATGAGGGACGCGCGAAATGTGTCACAAATTTGCCAGTTTTCCTCTCTGAAGCACGAATCGAATGGGAGATCACGAATGGAGTGCTCCAGCGGATAGTGAAACCAGTTTGCAAATTGTAAATGAAAATGACTGAGCGATTCCACTCCACGTACCAAATTTTCCAGCCAGTGAGCAAAAGGCAAAAACGAAGAGTACGAGACAAAGGAACGCGTCTAATCATGAATGAAACATGAGGCGTTTATCACGTACTACAATTCGCGATTCGCGTACTACGCGACACGGCGAGGACGTGGAAATCATGTGTGTAGTGCTGCACCATCATGTAGAATTGTAGAAAATGGGTTTGTGTCTCCGGTCTGCTGGAGGAGAACATAAGTAGAATTGCCGGAGAGAAAAATGCACGACACAGCAAAGCCCAAGTAGAGGAGAGACAGATGGAGGTCACGCATAGGATTATTCTTCAGAGAATTGAATGTTATTGTTGCGCTCTAGTTTATATCCACGAAAATATCTGTACAAGTGTTGAAAAAATACAGAAAAACAGAAACCATTGTTATGCCTGCTTGCCATTTTGTGCAAAAACCCGACTGACTTCATTCCTTTTCCGTCCCAGTTAGCTTCCCGCTCGTATTTCGGGCATTTTCATATCTCCAATCTGTTGTTCTCGCTCAGTTCAGGCGCTTGTGGTAATCTGCGTCGCACGAAATCTGTAATGGAAAAAACTCATTTCATCTCCAATCGTCACGAAACGAAAACAATTCATTCCAACATAAAACCCGTACTGCATTACTCTTTGACTTTTTCCAATTTTCGTGTTAAGCGCGTGACTTTCGAGCTCAAACTCGACTTCTTCTCGACTTTTCTCACGGCGTACACAACAAAAACATGGACCGGCTTATATTTTTATTTCCCAGCACATTTGAGTCATGCATTTTCTCAGGAGAAATAAAAACAAATCTGCACCGCTTCTGGAAACGGCAGTCGAAGGGCTTCTCTTGACAGTGCTTCCACGGGCTTAAAATATTCATATCAATTTGGTGGTTGGATTCACGGCTCGTGTTTTGGGATGAAAATATTTAAATTTTGCGACGTGTAACTGAAATTTATGATTAGTGCCTGCCATTTCACCAAACAAACACTAAAAGAAAGTGAGCGTTTGCAAGGGAAGGATAACATAACTTACATCTTTCAACCGTTAAATCGGGGCTTGATAAATCAATCGAGTTGGTTTTTGCTTTCCGTAATCGAGTACACCTTTCTTTGATCTATAAATCCTCGAATGCACAGCGGCAGATGTTGCATGAGTCCATATTCTCCATATCCTATCACATCACATTACCGAAGTACATAATACACTCAACACACACGCAGTATTTCCGAATCCGAACCAAAAAGTCGGCCGTGAAGGGGAGTCACGACTTGCTGACCTGACCTCGTGAGCCGATCATTAATCGTTAGCCTGCATTTACATTCACATTTTTGATTTGTGTTTGACGGACTGTGATATGTACTTTACTTTGCCATTTGCCATAATTCGCATTCGTTTCTGTGAACTGTGGAAAATTGTCAATTACCCTTCCATTTTCCCGGAACTCACGCCATATTGAATTTCCACGTTCCCCGTAATCAAATGATTTATGCATGGCCTTCCCGATAACTTCGCCTCGCCAACGATCCGTTGCGCTATCATCACGACTTGCAAATCAATCTCGCTAATGTGCTGCGCTCATGTTCACTCACACTCGCTTCGTACATTTGCAAGTACATTGAGCACGCTGATTTGAATTGAGTTGCACAAAAGTTTTTCGCTCGGTACACATCGACGAAACTCCAGCAAGAAGAAGAATGGAAAAGAAAGTTTAACAAAGAAGTATTGCCGTATTATCAAGAAGGATTGAAAGATTCCTGCATTTTGAATAATGGATGCAGGAAGGGAAGAAATCCGGCGGAGAAAGAATTCATAAGAATTCATCCACAAAAGACGTCCACGAAACGGATCGCATTAATATTTCAGTGCAAAGGTTTTCTGCTGCGTGGAATCTTCAATATTTTTTAAAAGTAAAAGTTCAACACGCGCCGACCCACGACGAAATAAGCATAACGAGCGAGTGGGCTGAAGGAGTGTTGATACTTTACGCCTTATTACCTTCATTCGTGGAGTATGGAAGAAAGAACTTTGCGAATAGCGAACTCTTCTCGAGGAGAAAACTAAAACTTCTTTTCTATTATGTTGCTTTATTATCCCGGTCTGGCCTGGCTTGGCTTGGCTGTCATTGTGCAGTACGTCAAATCCAAGTACGACGATGCCTGCCTGAGTCTGCCTGTGTTTACTTTACACTCAAAATGATCGGAGAAGAATACTTTCATTTAGAAAACTCGTTGCGCTCCGAGAGTAAGGTATTCGATGGATGAGCAAAATGGATTCCTTGACGAATGAGTCCCAAATCCGAGATTTTCAGTTTAGCCGAAGAAAGAGCAGGCTGTAAGAATAAGAGTAAATACAAAGATGAAAGTTAGACAGGTTGAAGTATTGCATCCAGAGAAATTGGACTTGGACTCGTATCGAAAGCCAAGCTCCTAAGCCAGCCATCAGCCAGTTCCTAAACAGGAAAAATTGGTTGACTGAACAAAATACATACGGCCATGCTGCGCACTTGATATTTAGGCCAGACTGATGAAAATCAATGAGAACGGAACGAATGATGAAATGATGCTTGTACCTTCTTTCTGCTTTTCTGCGTGAGTAGGCTCGTGGACTGGATTTGAAAGAGAAAAAGTTATTCGAAATTCGCTTGCTTGGAAAATAGAGCACACACAATAATTCCAATCGAATCCTATGGAGTTATTCGAGTTATACATGGACCAGAGCAGGGATTAGGAACAGGCAGAATAAAGAAAAGAAAAGGAAATAGATTGAGATCACGATCAAGTATTCAAAATTCTGATCCGCGACGCGACGTGTACATGAGACATGAGTGTTGACTGTTGACTTTTCATTTTTGAAATCCCCTCGTCTTTTATGCCTCTTTGCCTATAATTCAAGATGTACTCTCTGAATCAGAGAATCCGACTACGACTACGATTAATGTAATGATGAATTCCTTTTCTCATTGCAGGCCACCGAGCCGGTGGACGTCTGTGCGTCAGTCGCCGTGATCCTGCATTACCTCCACCTCGTCATCGGCTGCTGGTTCCTGGCGCACACGATCCAGACGTACAAAACGCTGGGGCGCTACGCCGGGACGCCGACGCACCTCCTCCCCTCCGAGCTGGACCAGGCGAGCATGGCTTCCGTGGAGCAGCAGCAGTACCACTCGCTTCTTTTTGGGCAACGAACCATCTCCTCAACCACATTCCGATACTGCGTGCTGACATGGGCCGCACCATTTCCTTTCATCATAGTAAGTTGCTTTTTATGTCACTCGTCCTGTTGCGGTAATATAAAGTAAATTTAAAACTAATGAGATTCGAGTTGTAGTGGCGTAAGTCTCTGGCCGTCTGGGACGGGAGTCTCAGTTTCAGTCTTTGAAGACGGGAACCCTTTTACTTACCTGTTCGTAAATGCGCAACATAAAAGCCACCGCAGCCAGAGTGCTTGGGTTGCTCAGTCGCTGAGTGCTGTAGGAACGAGTTAATATTTAATGGATTGATCATACTTTCACTGCACTCGCACTTCTGGCTCATTTCCTGGCACTGGCAATCTAGAATCCAGCAGGAGGATGCCAGGCAGCATTATGAGCTCTCCTTAAGAGGCAATGGAGCTTATTACCTCGTGTTATTGAGGAAATTGACGCTCTATTTAGCGTAATGTGATTCCACATTCTACAGGCAAGTTGGACTGACTGAGAGTGTAATTCCGAGGGTGTGTGCTTTTTAATCTGAGTAAATACCGGAAAAGAGGGCATGCAATGCGGTTTAGCTTGGCTCATTTCTGATTTCTGGAGCTCGCGGCTTCCTGCGGTTTAAACTTCCATTGTGGCCGGGTATCGAAGAGGGCAGGCAGGTAAATTGAGTAAACCATAAACTAGCTCTCTTGTACGACAAAGCTTGAAGGTGTGGGCCGTGCCTGACGTATTTCTTTATTTCTTCACTCTCCCAAAAAATAAATACGCTCAAGATTGAACTTTTATGACCTTTTTTATTTCTTTCACTCATACTCACACGCTCGTATATTCACGGCTCACATGACGCAAAAAACAACGCCGCGGCTCGTCTGTATGGAAAATAAGCTCCGAAGTTGAGCACAGCACCACGGAGAAAGTGTGACAGTCTTTCATTCTTAGATTCATCTTATTATGTATGCATTGTGTCCCGACTCGACTAAATTATTTGGGCTCTCGCACAGTGCCACTGCCAGGCCGAGTCACAGCGCGCAAGATGCAAGAGAAAGTTTTGCTTGCAAAGAAACTGAGCTGGCCTGTGAAATAAACAAAGGAGAGAAATAGAAAGTGAGGCTTTTTTCATTAAACTCACTGCAGAAAGTTTGCAGTTGTGAGAAAGAGCAAAAGAAGTTGGTGCAAAGAACAACAGACGCTGAGAAAGACAACTTTCTCTTCTTTCTTTCTCCTTTCTTCGCGTACAGTTTCGCTTCCTCTCCTAAAGACTTCAGCTCATTTCAATAGTTAAAAACACTGAACACCAGCCGGTTATTTCAAACTTCCTGGTTCTGACGAGCTGCAAAACTGAAATATTTATTCTGGTCGTAAACACTTGAGGAATTATTCTCAGCGCTGATTGCATAACGCCAAGGCAAGCCATAAATTTTTGAATCTTAACCAGAAAAATCCGGATTGGATTCCCGGAACTCTGCTTAATAACGAAATTATGCAAGCAACCAAAAAGCAGGCATCGGCATAAAAAGCACACACACGGGCAAGAAACATATTTACTAACGTCATTATTAAGACGACTAATTTGGCTGCGCAATTAATATTTAATGTACATTCCTTTATGATGGCCTTTGGGGAATTGTCAATAATGACTTCAGGCCACCTTGCGAAGAAATGGAAGAGTAAACATGCAGGTCGTTGTTGCGCAATTTGTATGTAAATTCAATTAACGTCTAAAATTAAAATCGTTATTACTTTCAAATTATGAATTTAGGGCGCGCCTAACTCTGCTAAGATTTGCATAATAAATTGAGTTAAGCATGTTGTGCATTGCATTTTGGGTTCGCCTTCGTAGCCGAATATTCCAATTTCGTATTCTCCATTCGCGAGGCCCGGAGTTTTTTTTCTACTAACATAGTCCAGCGTATTCCACACGTTCATTACCAAGCCTTACTGGGAGGCTATTGCTCC
Source organism: Mesaphorura yosii (assembly GCA_009869945.1). Taxonomy (NCBI): domain Eukaryota; kingdom Metazoa; phylum Arthropoda; class Collembola; order Poduromorpha; family Tullbergiidae; genus Mesaphorura; species Mesaphorura yosii. Next base: position 77,817 of record WIXG01000061.1, on the reverse strand, counting down.
GAGGACAAAGCGCCGAAAGAAGTTACGATCTTCGTCAATGTTCATTAATTTAGCCATTACAAGTTACAGCCGTTTTAACTTTTCTCATCTCCATCCTATTTATGTTTATGATGACAATTGTCGACGAGGAAGGACAACATCTCTTTTTCCGTTCCCTTCGTCATTGCACAAAAATCATGGGAGGGAATGGAAAACCAAAACATTCTCGAGCTCCTAAATGGGATTCACTGCTCACTCACTGGAAGCCTAGACATCTTTGTACATCTGTCCATGTTGAGGTTTGGGCCGGGCAAGTGAAATTCCACAAAATAATGGGTTGTTGATTTCGCTGCTGCTGTGCACAGTACAAAGTTCATTTCAATTATAAAACAAACTTTCATGATTCGTTAACTTCTACGTAACGGCAACTGTGGATAGTAACGATGTAGCATTTCCTTCCCTCTGCGAATAACCATCGCCCATTGTTGCTTGCTGCTGTCTGCAGGGAGGCCAGTAAAAGGAAAAACTTAAACCCGAGAATGCCGGACGGCCGGAGAAATTTTTGTTTACTGGAACTCTGCTCTGAGCTTTCGATCTGAGCTTCTCTGCTGCTCTTTGGAATGCGAGGAGAATTACGAGTAAAAACTCTTCCGAAAAGCGCACTTAATTACAATTCACAGATTCGTGAAGTCATGAATACCAAAAGGCCATACGACATACGAGTTTTGAACTTTGCAAAAATTAATTAGAAAAGCTTTGAGACTCGTTGCCGCTTCTCTTTTTAAAAAAAACTCCTGGACTCATTACTATGTATTATTCTACAAAGTAGGTACAATGAAAAAGTAATAACTATAAGTTTGAAACAAAATAAAAATTCATCTCATCTGTTATTGCGAGGCAAGGGGCAAAACTAAGCGAATCCGCTACTTTCGAGTGCCGAGCGCGTGGCTTCGCATTAACTGGGAAAGAAAAAATGTATAACAGAAAAATTAATTACTTTCTCCAGCATGAAAAACAAGCAAGCAAGCGGATCTGCGAGGCTGAGTGAGGCCGAAGCCGAAACCAACGACGCTTGTTATTTTCTGATGATTCTTACGTAGGATTCACATCACGATCACGAGTTGGCTAAGTTATTGTTCTTTGTAAAGCATGGCACGGCACGTGGATTCTTCGCATCGCATCATATCTTGATTGAGCCAAGGGCCGAGTTCCTCTTCCACTCAAAATGTTTTAATGCGCACCTCGTTTTAATTAATCTGGAGTGCCCGAATCGGTATTCGCTACTGCTTAATCTTTTTCGGTAAGCAGTGGAATTTTAAAGGGCAAAGTAAACATCGCGAGCACGTATCCGGGCTCAGGCTTAAGCTGCGCTGAAAAGCAAAACAAACCGTCTACCGTCTTTTGCCCGAAAACCTTTTCCCTCAATACATTTTGCCCGAATTTTTCCCCAAACTACCTTTTGCCACAATATCCTCACTACCATAATTCTTTTCCCATAATTCTTAAATTAAGTGCGGATATGCATGTACATATAAGACAGACACTGAAATGAGTCAGAAAACGCTGACTTCAGTCGTGTCAGACTTGGACTCTGTGTGTTAGTTGTGATTGTGGGACCGCAGTGATAGCTTCTCTTCCCAATGATCTAAGTTCAGAAAGAGTTCAGTTTCGCGCCAAGCACAAAAGGGAAGAAGATAGCCGTGCTGGACTAATATATTTTCGAACAAGGAAATGTATCCAAAGGGAATTAATCGAACAATTAACGAGCAATTGCAAGAAATCTCAGGCATGCACAACACCATACCTTATCTTCAGTCCGTGGCTACCTATGTTAAGTATTATCACATTTCATATAATATTTTATACAATCTTTGACTTTGGGAAATAATGAAGTGAATGCTGGTTGTGGCAATTTTAATTGTGACAAAAAGAACAGTATGGAGTCTGATCATTATGGAAAAAAAGTCGGGCGAAATGCATTGAGGGAAAAGGATTTGGGGCAAAAGACGTAAGATCATGCAAACAAGATTCAGACTCAGGCTTTTCTGTTCAAGGAAATTAAAAAACCCGACCCCTCCCCACTCTGCGTGTTCTGCTCAGGCTTCTGCCCCCCCACCGGATATTGAAGTGAACACTGTTTGATTTCCGAAGAGCTGCAAAAAGCACTTTAATCTATAATCCCCGACAGCAATTGTAAACAGAGGAGATACGTGCACAATTTTGACAGATTCATGTACCTGGAAATGGAGAAAGTTGGACGGATTACGTGAACAGAAAAGTTTCACTACGCTCACGCGCGTCAAATCCAATTGCCTGCTAGACTTAACGTGCTTATTTACTTTGGATTTTATGGAGAAAGAAGGGATTATTGCAGTTGATAGAATTACATTAACAGTCCAGCGACGTTGAATCGCCTGTTGGCTTTTCTATAAGGTCTGTGAGTCGCGACTCAGTAATTTTTGCATCTTTGGAATGTTGCCAAATACGCAACGAGCATTGCGCATCATAAATTTGCACATAGTCCATTGCGTTTTTGGATGAGTCCGGCTTTTGCTATGGCCAACGAGCAAAGCATGCGCTATAATGTAATAACTTTGGGTTCTGGACCATTTTAACAATGCAAACTGAGTCCCGAGTTTTGGTACATGATCTCTGATACAGAAAATCTAATAAATTTCTTTTCAAAAATTCTCTTTTATTTATCTTTTAACTCTCGTACTCTGCACTGCACTATATTGCACTGAAACCAAAAGTTCTGCAAGTCTCGGACTTTTGCTGAGGGCATTAGTGCTTTGTGTTTACTGTAACCTTTCTCCATACTCTGCCCATGCAAGCTCAACAAGAACGTACCCACTGGCTTATAAACTCTAACTTGATGAGTGAAAATCTAAATCTAATTATAAGTCAGACTTGCTCTCTCATCCTTTGGCGGAGAGATAACAAGGTTTCACTCTACAGCTGTGCGGATTCGTACTGTAGCTTTGCATGAGTTTATGCGAGTACGAGCCGAGCCGGTTTCATTCGTGTAATGTAAATAGAATGGGAACCTTTTCACAAATGTGATCCAACTGATTCGCCTGCTATTCATTTAAGAACTCCTCGAGGGAATTACTTTATTGGAATGTGACTTTTCAAGCTGGCTTGGCCTCCACTTCAAAAGTCGGAAACCGACTACCATAATTGGGTGACTCGTATTGAAGCACGCGATATAGGGCGGATATTCTCCATATAATTAATTTCGCATTCGATAAGCTGCAGAGCATTCGAATAATCACGCTGCAAACGGAATCACTAGGCAGAATTCTATTCAGTATTTCTGCTTAGTGTGATTACTGGAAATCAGACTGAATGAGTTTAGAAGCCTACGCTATTAATTTAATGGCTGTCTCTTTCAGATCACGTACCTGATCAGCCCTGAAGGCTATGAAACTCACCGTTTTTGCTGGATGTCGATTGAGCGAGGAATGGTCATCTCATTCATTGTACCGATATTTCTTCTAATTGGGGTAAGTCAACATTGTTTTTCCTCTGAATTCCACGCTCACGCTATTGGAGTCTTATCAGGTATGCTTGCCGTTGCATTGCACAAACCTAATATCTCATGTCATTGTTTATTCACCCACACTGCCAAATTAGCAATTTAATTAAAAGAAAGTATTAATTCGAGAGATTTACTGTTCTCGAAGGAAATCAGAATCCATGGTTAGTCAAAATTACGTTCTATCATACACTGATGTTATAATTTTGGAATTTATAAGACTTGAGACAGTATTTTGCTCCGCGTTATTGAGTGACGCAACGACGCAAATGGCGATTTCATCGACATAGGAAAAGCGTACAGCTTAATTCTGCTTAGCCGCTCTCCCAAAGCTCTGAAAATTTGGCTGCGTACCAAATCTTTTTTGAATGAATTGTGAAATCTGGAGAAAATATGGGCTTTCTTCCTTCAAGTCTCGCCGACTTCTTGTGATATAATTCTTTATGGTGCACAACGACTGCTGCTGCTGCACTGCAATTATGTTCGAATGTTAGATTTCTCAGATACGACGTAATTGAATGTTGCATGCAATGGACTCGTGCGGAGAAAATTGAAGATTTTATCAAATCCCCTTTCACTTCCATTGAACATTTTTCTTAGCTCGATTCTGTTCGACTTAATAACTTAATAGCTCAAGCATTGAAACAGGAAACTCATTTTATTTGGCTTTCAAATATAAATGGAACAACGAAGATGCACTAACGTTGTGACATTTCATCAACGGAAATGGAAAATAAATCTTAACAGGGGACAAGATTTCAATTTTGAACGGAAACAAATGCAGTGTGCAGATAAAAATCTGGAACATGTGTTCCAAGAAGCTTTCAATTTCCAAATGATTACATTTAATAGGATTATGACATTTGCTAAGGAATTTAAATCAGTAGATTCAACTAGAACTGAAGCATAAATAATTCCACGTAAAGATTTTATTTAAGGAATATGCATTGACTTGACAGATTTAATCAAAAACGTGCAGCGTGCTTTGGAATTTTTAAAATTGCCATAAAATCGTTGGACACAAAATTAAACTTAAGCCCCAATTCGGAAAATAGCTTCGCACGTGCTCGAATGTTCCTGCTTTCAAAGTCGCAAATTAGAAAGTAAAGTTTTACTGCAACAATTTACTTGTGCAGAAGAAATGAGTGAAAGTTAATCTGAATGAAGAGTCGTTGGAGCGATTAGCTGCTGCCTCTTTGAATTAAATGTAATTCAATACTCACTCAGCTTCAGTTGGGTCCTTAAGTTCCGCCTTTGTCTAACGGTCGGGATAACATTACAATGAGAACGCAATTAAGTTTTAAGACCCGGCGCGTGTAATGACACAGATTTCTCTCAAAAGGATAGGTCAGACTTCCATCTATTCATTCATGTGATGTGATTCAATGGGTTCTTGTGACTTTTCTCTTCTCAACTCTTTGTTGAAACACTCGAGTAATCTCAACTCGTTTCCGCTTAATTTCATTTGCGACAAGTCAAGCAGGTGACTTTTACTTGATAGCAACTCAGATTTCATTCATCGAAAAATGAGACGGTAATTTGTTTTATGGTGTTCGGAACAAAAGAAGAAGCAAAGTGAACTCATTGATTCGAAGAAAAGATATTTATTTAATGCCTCCATTGTTCTATAAAACTTTCATCAAGGCGCGGCCGAACTCTGGGCCTTGAAACTGTTTAGACAGCGTGAATTTTCATGCTCAATTAGGACAGAAGAATAGAACACAGTTGGAAACAAATTTGGCATCTTTGGCAGATAAAACTAACGACTGAGACTGCATCAAGGAAGATTTCTTGGCACTCTTCGCCTGTTTTTTCCGTGTCGCATTGAATGCTGCCACTTCTGAAGTCTCATGATAAAGAGACTCTCGCCAAAATGTATTTCCGTGTCCAACCTTCACACTAAATTGTGTGAGGACATTACTTATAATTGTATCACATGAAAGCGAGGTGCTTTCGAGTTTAGTCCGCTTTAGGCTTACGCTTGCTTTCCACAGGGCACAGATAATGAATAGGATGGACATAAAATATAAATGATACAAACTCAGATTGCCAAGTTAAGTTGGGTCTTCTCGAGGTTGGTTGCCTGGCGTGACGAGTTCCGTCCGGACGCGACGCCGCATCTTCCATTCCAACTCTCGCTTCCTTTCAATAGAACCAGAAACCGGAAAAGATGTGTTCCCTTCCCCGTTCAGTGGCGTTGGGTCGTAATGGCCACAGCACTGGACCTTTCAGGATTTACGTTGGCAGGCTTTCACTATATTTTTCTTAGAAAAAGTCAACTGATATTAACGCTTGGCTGAATGATATTTATCACCGAGTCCGAGTTCGTATGAGAAAACTGAAATCTCTGCTCTGCTCTGAGCTATGCTTTGCTCAGCTCGCCTTCCTTAGTCAAATGGTGCGACTATAATCTAATGGAAGTTTAATAATATTTACCATTACTTTGTGCAGTCTGCAGTGCACTACTCTTTAGCCTTTTCGAGGTTTTTAGTCCGCCGGAAAGGCAGAAGTGAAAGTTTCTGAATCGGAATGGAGCGATTTTATTTATAGGTGAAAGTTCCTCTCTTTCAATAATATTTATTGGCAATCAATGTTATTTATCGTTATTTGAGGTTTCTGCGTTGGGATCTTTTTCTGTCTTTTAAAACCATTTTAGAGCCACAACCACAGCCCACTTTGGCTTGGTGCAGGACTGAAAAGTTTCACACGTTGCGGGAAATATTACTCCATTGCAAAATTTGATTCTACACGAAAAATAAATGTTCAAAGTGGTTGCGGACACTCTTACTTTTATGGGCACTACTCGAAACTACTTTTTCAAATGATTCTTAACGCATCGCCGTGGCACGGCACATAAAATAAAATGCTCGCTTATTTCTCTGGGATGATTTTCCCTTTACAATTTCTTGAAGGGTAATTTTTATTCCAATGTGCAAAGTTCATGCGGTAATCCATTTTAGGTCGTAAGTTCATTTTTTGATGATATTTGATTTTTCTCTCGTGTTCCCTCATTTACTATCATGACATAAACTTCTGCTTGTGGGTCGCTCGAACGATGGCAGCGTTTGATGGTCGGTGGCTGGCTGCGGTTATGCCCTCCATTATTTTTATGTCCAGCTTGTCATTTGACGCTTCATTTCGAGTGAATTATGACGATGACTTCATTACGCCTGCCTTGGGAGAGAATCGGGCAGACTGATTAATAAATTGCTCGAATGAGATGTAATAAACTGTACTTGAACTTCAAGATCTGACGCCATTTCGTTTGCAATTATATGTTTAGAAATCCAGTCCATTCCGAGAAAGATAGATACTAAATTTCAAACACGTGAACTTCTAAAAGGGGGAAGATGCAACAAGAAATGCACTTTTCACCCAACATTTTCGTATCCTTCACAAGAAGAGGCAGATCATTGCCGGGAGCCATGGACGGAAATAAAGGTGCAAGCTTAGCTTTGGTTTTTATCAAAGGGTTCGAAAAAGCAGAATGCGTGCTACTGAAGAGATACATCCATTGCCTTAAGAAAGCTTTCAAGATCCACGTACTCGACGTGCAATGTTGCAAAGGAAAAGTAATAAGTAAAAACTTGCAGAGAACAAAGACAGAACACGGAAGAAAGAATCTTTCTTCAGAGTAACCGCGCATCCTTCGCAGAAAATGAAAGGCATAGCTCGGCACTACACAAAGATAATGCCTTTGGATAAATCGCGTATCTCCTCTTTGCCTGCTTTGATTCTCGTAATTACTCAAGAAAATTTTATTAGACTTCCTTCCTGCTCGTGGAGTTTGCCTTTGATTCCGGCAATTTGAGTCAAGATTATAATTGCGTGCATTACTTTCGTGCCTCACGCCACGTACTTTGTTAGTTGCCTGCAGGCTGCAGTATTTTTAGATGCCCATCGAAATTATTCCGACATCAACGTGCCTCTCAGGCTCATCTTTCTGCCCAAAGTTATGTAAATCTAATGAAACATGTCTTGAAATGCAAATTACCAGTTAGCAATGCTAATAAGCATTAAGAATAATAACACAATTCAGTGGAGGATTTGATTTGAGAATCTTCGCAATTCGCATGAATGTATTCAAGTGAACATTCTTGCATTTAGAAACTTATTCACGCCCTCACATCACTTAATCATTCATTTCATTACTTTCACGTTCGAAGAAATCCTGAGAGGACGTATTTGATAAAATCTGACATCACAAGCGCCATTAAACGTTAGCATTACGTGATGGCACGGGAAATAAAGTCCGTCGCAGCGGAAAAGGAGTGCTGTGCTGCGTTGCTGTTTATTACGGCATAAAAACGTGATTGATGGAGAAGCAAAAATAAGCCAAGCCAAGACATTTCTTGGAAGAGATAATGGACCGTGTAGATCTAAACATTCATTAATGCTTGTGTCTGCGTCTGCGATCAGACATTGCCGATTGACGTGACGTGACGTGTTTGAAACCCAATTTCAGCCTTGGCTGTGGCCGAGGTTGCTATCTCCTCATCTCACGAGATTGACGTTCATCCAGGCTAAGAGTTTCCATTAATGTTCTCATTTGGGAGTTGGTGAAATGGATGAGAGGACGGAGAAACTATTTTTATTTCTCCATCCACGGAGAGCAGTGCAGGGCTGCAGGGAGGATCCGTTGCTCATTGTAAAAGGGAGAGTAAAGTGACCAGAACAAATGGAATGAGCAAACTGCGCATCGCATCAATTCAGTACGTGCGCGCGCTCGCAGCTCGTTCGAGGGCAAGTCAATCGTTTTGCGATACGAATCCTTAATTTACTACGGCGATTGATGATAATTCATTCACGATGGCGAAATGAATCGAGTTTCCTTCGAGAAACCCAGCCCAACGAGAGTGCATTGAATTTATGGGTCAATTTTCTTTCATTTAATTTGTTGCGTTGCGAATTCCATGCTACGTCTTTCACGTTCAATTTAACCGAGCCCGAGCAGCCCTGAGAAATGGAATCGTTTATTCATTTCTTGAACAGTGCACGCACGTTGCAGAAATCATAAATTGTGTTCGTCATAGTATAAATGATGATTCGCCATTAAGAAACAATTGGTGCGTGTTGTACATTACGTTGTAATGCAATGCAGTCGATTGGATTGATTGGAGGATGGAATGAAAGAGACAAGTTTGAACAGCAGAGGAAGTGAAATAGTTTAGGTAATGGGCACAGCGTTCTTGAAAAAGAGTCTCTCTCCGCCGAGTGTGTTTGGATTGACAAAAATGAATGGACCATTAGCGTCATCGATTTTATCATTGCTTAAGATAGCGTAACGTAGCGAAGAAAAAGAAAAGCTGGCCTTAAAGTCCAAGTAAATAAATGTACACACAAAAAATGTTTGCAATATCCACAACAGCCAGGACAATCCGTAAGCTCGTTTTCAGTCAATTCTATTTTCTATTCACATCTCCTTTCCTTTCTGCCTCTTGTGTCTTTAAATTCCTTCGCCGGATAGCGACTAAATTGTAAGAAGAGGCCAACTAGCAGTTGTTTCTGCAGGAAGAGAAAGCCAGCATTAGCAACTTAGGATGTTTTAAATAGTCTTCTTAATTATTCAGTTTCCTTCATTCATTCCTTCTGAAATGAAAAGTATCAGAATTGTATTGCAATTAAGGAAACTTTATTTTAAAGTGAGATTAAATTCCACACTTGCAACTGTGAATTATTTAGCAATATATGCCCTGCGCAGATTTCGTCAAACATACAGAATTTTGCCATGTGGGGCGTCGTCTTCGGCTGATTCATTTTCATATTGAATTTCCAGGTTGACCCTTCTGAAAGGCAAAAGAAGTGAATTACCTTGGAACGCTGAAAGCGAACGCGAAGACTCTGCTTCAATTTGAATGTGAGATTATCATTGACAATAAAGAAAATGAAAGAAATTCCCACACGAGACTTTATTCAAAATTCGTTTCATTGCGAGGTAGCACAATTTTCTACTTCTCTTGTAGTACTTCGCGTAACTCCTCCGTTGAATTCTAGTATGTAATAAAAACATATTTAAAAATGTGTACGTAATCCAAATAATTGCTTGCGAGGATTCCAACTTGTGCTGTGCTTCTGTTGTGCTTTTTTCACGTGATAAATTCCTACGGCATACCGCTCCAGCAATTTACGAAACTTGAAAACTCGTCGTGTATTCTAAATTAACAAAGCTGTCGTAATAACGATTTAATTAAAAATAAGTTCTGGAACTTTATCGTCTTTTTATTTGACTGTGTATGCGGAGAAAGTCGTCCAGAATACAAAACAAGACTTCTCGCTTTCTCCTCAAAAGTGAGACTTGTAATTTAAGATGCTTTCTTCCAGCCATTGCATTCACTGCGCTGCAGGTTGGCAAAATTTTTTATTTGTGTAATATAATAAATGTATGCAAATGCTTCCACCTGAATCTCCTGGAATTCGTCTCTTTGATGTGCTGCTGCTGCTTCTTAATTTTATTTAGAGTCTTGGAGATGACTACAATGAGCAGTGGCAAGAAAGAAGGTGGATCGTGGAGTGAGATTACATCTTGCATCTGAATGCCTTGAACGTGTAGCACAACAGGGAAATAAGGCCGACAGATCCGAGTGTCTGGGTACATAATGGCAGCTAATTTATACAATGAAATAATAAAGTCTTCAACCTGGGAGCAGTACATTTGTGAAATGAAATGTCTGGAATGTGAGCCACGCCGGCTTGAGAAGAAGCGCAGCGGATTATGGATGCAGAAAGAGTGAGAATATAAAGTATTTTTCTCCTGAGAAATTCCTGCGTCTCTTCTTTTACTTACGAGCGGTGTTACGAGTCCGACATCTCGTCGTTTGTTTGGAAGATCCACGCCACTCGCGCCGAGGCGCTGCGTGCCGGCAGGTTTTAGCACTCGACTCCGAATGCAGTGCATAAAACATAACCTTTGACCAATCCCGGTAGGCTGCTGCCTTGTGCCACATCCTTCAGGCTTCTTAAACGCGTACCAATTATTTCAGAAATCCAAGCTTATGTTCACCTTCGAACATGGGTCTTGTTTTGTGTGACTGGCCCCGTAGGAAGTTGGAGGGCCACTTATATTTCGAATCTGTTAAATGTTAAATTCATTGCGAAGACAAAACAAGACAGAACAGCAAGTCAAAAGTCTTTCATCTCCTTCGGGGATTCAGTTCCTGGCAGGGCAGGAAGAAAACTTTACCACTATCTTCCCGATTAGTAGTTGGCCAGAAACTTCTGATGGGTTCTACAATTCAAGTCAGTCAAAGTTTAATTTGATTCCTGAAGTCTCAATTGTACAAGACACTCAGGTTGGCCTGTTTCCTGGCCTTCCCAGCTGTCTGTCGAGGTGTACTGCCTACTTTCGAATTTTCTTGTCGGGTTAATCCCAGCTGAGCGAACTTTCACAATGCCGCTTGGGTTGCTCGAACAGCGCGGCGAAACTTTTAACTCAAATTCGCCATTACCTGCCGATCGGTCGGGACATTTTCGACTCGAGCGTTTATGCAATTACAAATTGGGCTCACCATTTCAACCCCTCGGGCACCGTTCCTCTTTCTTGTACAAATGCAATAAACAAACTTTGGGTAATGATGGACAGTCACGCCCTGTGGGACTTGAATTATTTACTTTTATTTATTATTCGAACTTTTGCATTAGAGATACTGCTTTTACGCAGGAAAGAACCATCAACCCCCACGGCAATTTACATGTGTCCAAAGCTTACGATTGGCGAATAAATAAAAACTTCCATAATTGGACATATGATTCGAATCACAACGCAGGCAAAGTAGAGATTTCTACCTTCACAAGATGCCCTTTGTAGAAAATTTTGCAACGAATTGGGCCAATCGGGCTTCAGGAAGAGCATGTTTACAGATCAGTCTTCATTAATCAATGCTGACGGATATCCTCGTACGCTGAGTTTTTGTTTGTACGCGCAAAGCATTCAATACATTTGAATTTTCATTCGCCGAGGGGCACAAAGATAAACCAATTACACGGGTGGTTCGTCATCAATCAAAGCTCTCTTGCATTAGTGTCTGAGTAAGTAACTCTTCCATTTATCTCCGAATGAACACTTTCATGTTTTGATGTTTATTTATTAAGGTAGCTACTTTTCCATTAGGCATCGCCACTCTCGTGAACTAGTTTAGCGGGAACGCAGGTCGCAGACTCAGTTATAGGCTCTTTGGGCTTTGATTGAAGTGAACTTTTATCCGAGGCTAAATAAATATCAAATTTTGCACTCCGATATTGCGCCAAAGTTCTTGCGCTCCTATTGGGATTCGGGATTTAGCCCTCATTTTAGGTTCATGGAGCTTTCACTTCATTTCGCACAAAATTATGCCACATTTTTCTTGGGTTCAGGCCGTTCAGGATTAACGGGTCTGTTGGGACTTGCAAATTAAAACTTCTCACAATAAACAGGCTAGGCTAAGAAACGCCTGCCAAGATTGGCGTTTGTATTAACTTGATCCCGTCACGGATTTACTTAAGCAAATCTGCCAAACTTTCTTTGTAGAAAGCGCCCCGCCATGTGGAAACGACCTTTGTTAGCAAGAATAATCCCCAAAGTCAGTTTTCTGCAAGCGTATCACACTGCAAAATAGCACAGTGAAAACGCAATCATGGGCAAGTGTGAACAAGAATGAAATCCCCTGGCAGGCATGCAGAATGAAATTTGCGAGATTATGGCAGAAGAAGGCTATGCGGTGACAAAACTTTGTGACGTTCATTAAATTTCGTACTTTGCTATATTGTTGCTATTAAGAAACTTTAATATGACTGTTAAGGCACGGTGTTGAGAGTTCATGCTATTCTATTTCATGCCTTTACATGTAAATTTATGTCTAACTTTGATCCTCGATAACTTCCCAAATCAGTGTTCCAAAGCTTAGGTTAGTGTTTCATTTTCTTCGCCTGTCTTTCTAAATCACCCAAAGTTGTGGCTCCTGGACACCGATTTAACCTCCATGTAATGTTTTATGCAATCGTGTATTCCCCACATCTCCATGCATTCGTAAGTCTCCCTACACTTGTGTGCCCTTTCTGTCTCAAATTCCTCAGTCTTACGGGTATTTTCTCATCTCAATCTCTCCACACGCAACTGTGTTTCTCCAATATCTCCACTCATATTGTCTTAAGTTTCAAGTTCTATTTTTATCCTTTCTGACATTGAAACTAGGTTAAGAAATGTGAACATGTAACTCTGTGTCTAATTTTATTCTCTTGGAATTGTGTAGTCTGAGGACCAGCTAAGGATTATGCAATTCATTCGTCATGCTTTGTTTATGTCTGAAATGGTGAACTCACTGAAATGTTATATAAGGATGTTCGACATTCATTTCAAAAAGATTCTTGACTCATTCTACATTCAACTTTCTGTCACTAAACATTAAGAATTCACTCGTGAGCGTCTACGTCGTTACGGCTTCTCATTTCTTTATTGGTCGAGGCAAGGTGAGATTCGAGAAGTCTGACTGTTGTCCACTTTCAGTCAGAAATCAGTCTGTATCCTGCTCTTCGCATCGGTCAGGAGGGGGTCAGCTGCGACTACTGTCAGAGCGTGGAATCTGTGCAGTCGGCTATTGAGCGGCCACTCCAGATTCCAGCGCAGGGGATTCCAGTTTATCAACTCGGAGATCTATCCGTAAGGCGTCAGGCGAGGTCGGGCAACCCACTGGAATTTACAACCCCAGTGCTGACTAGTCCATCACCCTACAATGATGGAGGGAATTTGTTTTTAAGTATTTTCTTCAGAGTGTTCCGCCACGGAAGTTCTCGTCATGCTCCCATCATTCCTTGCAGGATTTCTAATACTATTTACGATTCGTATAACGTGATGGTTTATTATTATAAATGCGTGCACAGTGAAGATGCAAAAGCAAAGATGCTGGGTGAGATGATGGAATATAATGAAGGTGAAATGCTTTCCTGACTGTGCTGAACGCACAAGAAACTTTTCTCATCACAAAACTCAACTTATGATTTTATCTTTTATGTACAATGTTGCGATAAGACTTGCCCGCCCGCCAAACTAATGCTTGGCTTTAGCTTCTGGGCTGACTATTTAAGTTTAGAGTTTCATAAGGCATTAATATGAATGGCTCATTCAATGTACTCCTGTGAAAGTAAATTCAACTTCACTGCTATGCTGTGCTGGCTGGCTGGCTTAATGTTATTGACATAGTTTCTTGCTCGTGCTTGCGACTTGCTACCCTTACGAGACAATAAATGAAAACGATTAGCTCATGCTATTGAAATAAACTTTATAATATGTTACTTAGCTTAGCTTCTTCCAGTAGGCTGCTGGAGCAGACGCAGCAACAGGAAATGGAGGAAGATGAAAGATTTTGATTGAACATTCAAAGATAACTAATTGCCAGTCATTTACTCAGAAGTTACTGGATTAACGTTACGACATTCTCATTAATCTCAGTTCCCGAGTTCTTATCAAGCGTGCTACACGTGATTTAGGAAAAACGATAGAAATTGATTGCTTTTCCTGTGCTGTGTAGTTATATCGCCTGGAGTCTTCACTTATCGGACTAATACAAATTCAGTTTCATTAATGCGTCGTTTGATTCTGAAATGTAAATTGTTGACGTTGAGCGAAGCTGGTGAACAAATGCATTAAGATTGTTGCAAGTAAGCACTAACCAAGAATAACAATATGAAACTTCATGTCATTCTGTTATCTTCCAGCAGACTGGAGCTCTTCACTAGTTTGTCGCACAGTATTAGTTTTATTACAGAGTTCTTACCGCCAGGCACACAAAAGGACCGGGTTAATCTACCGGAAAGAGAGAACTCATTTCAGTATTTTAACGGCTATAATTTTTCAAGGAGCATTTCCCGAGTAGCGACTACTTTAACGAGCGCAAACACCAACAATAAACATTTTACGATTTACGACATTTTACATATACTCACGATGCACTTTTATCTCCGGCAGATCGTCGGGCATTTTATGGAATGTATTTTATCGCTAGAACGGCAATAGCAATATTTCCGAGCCTCGTCTGCTGCGGTAGTGAGCCCACTGTCATAACCGAATCCCGAATATTCATCTCGTAATTGTAATTCCTCTAGTTTCTATGTCCTGGATGAACGATGAAGTTGAGCGTTCAACCTTTTATGGATCGTTTGGCTTAAATTTGGAGTTGGCAGCCATTCCGCATAATTCTTATTCTTCTTGCATATTATGACTTGAGCGGGCTTAGTGTCTGCACTCGCATGGCATGGCACTGCTAATGAGTTTACGGAAGGCTTAACACTTTCTTCCCGGGGTAGGTCGCCAAAATGTGGAGTGAACCCTGCTAAGACGAGTTTTGCCGCAATGAGCTCGTCAATTGGCAGCAAGCCATCCGCCAGACTGCGACTGAAGGAGCTCAGAATGCCTTCCATAATATTTTGGGTCATGTTTACAAGGAAAGCGGTCCCAAAAGCAACCAGACCGTGCCGTAGTGCCAATTGGAGGAAATGCTGCGTACATTGTTTCTCGGCTGTGTTGGGTGAAAATGAATCAAAATGTGCAGAACAGCAAGAAAATAACGCGTGGGCAGATAGTAAAAACGTCGATGAGATTGTTTGTGTGTGCGTTCGCAAAGTTTCGGGTTGAAGCAGATATTTTCTCCGAACAAGTAAGCGTATGAGGCAAGCAAAAAGTTGTTTTTCTCTTACTGCTGAACAAAAAACACAAGCAATGATTTACAACGTGCCGGGCAACTATTTTTGCTCATCCAACTTTCGTTCTTGTTCTCTCGCCGCGCCAGCCAGCTTGATGATGAACTGAATTTTTGCGCGCAAACTTTCTCGGGCCTGTCTTATAATCAAGCCTTATGGATGATAATGTTCATTATAATTTAATGGCCGAAGTTTTCGTAGTCGTAATAATTGGAATGATAATAATGCATGGCTACGTACGGCATGAAACGTGAGACGTGAGTTTAATGCCGCTGTAATTATACACGGAAGAGAATTGCGTTTTAATGAGAATTTTCTCCAGAAACATGCAGAACAGGAGACGTGATCTGGCGGAATTGCTCTTCGATAATTACTGCGTATAAATAATGCGAGCGTTCCTTCTCCTTCTCTTTGCAGCTGAACACCGTCCTCGTGATTCTCTCCCTGCGCTACATCCTGGCCCTGAGGAAGCTCTGGCTGGATCCTTCTTGCGGGGAGCTCGAGGAAGATTTGTCTGATGGAAGAACAATCAGCAGCAGCGTCATTCGAGCATCTGCCGTGCTCCTGCCTCTGCTCGCAGTCATGTGGTTCTTGAGCGTCGTGGCACTGGAAAATCCAACCTCGATATTTTTTCAACTGGCAGCAGCTGTGGCCAATATTGCCTTGGTAAGTGCAGAACGTGCAATGTAAACTCCGGCCGAATTACTATTGACTATTCAAGACTTCGAAGATGTCTGCACTGTAATGCGAAATTTAGTTTCGTTCAGTCTTGCACCATGAAATGCTCAGCGTAAAATCAAAAACCCATCCCGAGTGACTCAACTCTACGGCAAGGGCGCTTGAAGTTAAATACGCATAATCAGATTAATCTTTATTGCTTTCTCCAAGCCCCAAACGAAGAATTTGCTATTTTATCGCTATTTTTATTTATTACGCAACATTTGCATGTAAATTTTGCGGTTCTTACATAGTTCAATCTCCATCTTGTCTTAGCAAATCAGAATATTTGCCTAATCTTAATCTCCCGTGGAATTAATGACAGGTAAAGAGCGGCTGCCAATTCACAAGGGTCAAATTTCACGATAAAAATTCGAATGCATTAAGTTTCCAGACTCTTCTGCTAAGCCCACACTGAAATGGAAATGGTTAAGTGGGTAGTTAGTATGCTCACAGATCAAACTAATGGGAAGACTGGGATTATTTTTATGTGAGTTGCCGCATACATAAAATAGACGGATTGCCCTGCCTCCTCCTCGCCTTCATCACGCATTAAAGGGTACTTTTATGATCTTGTTATGCTTTAATAGCAAGAAATTCTCAGTGAACCATTGCGCACAGTCGTAAATATTACTGATTCAGCAAAAAGGAAGCATCGTTCTTACATCGGTTGATTTCTCTCGATTAATCCTGCAATGCAATGCATGGTTGCCGAAAATTCGAACGAGAAGGCTCCGACTCTACGCTGAGGAAAGGTCATCGGAAAAATGCAGCAAGAAACGTGCAGGGTAGAAAAATTATGTCACCGCATAACTTAAGCCTTTGATTGATGAAGTATAAAATTCGTTTATCAAGAACTGCACGAGTTCCTCTGACTCGCGATCTTGCGCTGGGTAGTTTGGTGGTTTCATTTCACCGATACTTGTGTAATAAGCATTACATAAATCATTGCTTTGGGTGTTTCCTTCATTCACGCAGCTCGAAGCACGTTTGCTCGAACAGAATAGATAAAGCTGGATCCTCGGGTCTTAACAATGCATACTAAGATCGCCTTCGAGCAAAGATCTTATTGACAGGCGAGCAAGCGACCAAGCTGACTAAAAGAAAAGGAGAAGATCCGCTACATCGTTAAAAGATCAAAGTTCTTGCCAAAAATCAAAGCGAGCAAAATCTCGCTCATAACTTCATCTTTTGTAATGTACTCCTTTCTTCCCCGCATGCTTATGATCATTTAATCCACCTTTCCTTTACAATATGAAGCAGACTCAAAAAGTTCCCTGGAAAAAGCGAAAGTATTAATATCAAAGTGAAAGCTTTAGCTCTCTAGGAAACGTTGTCTTTGTTCTGGACCACTGAGTGTAGCCCTGTTAGTAGCACTAATGAGATTATTGCTGGAGCGAGCAGGAGTCGCCCACGTTAATACCCTTGTCATCTTGCCGTAGTTTACAAATATTCCATCATGCGAACTTCCTAATAAGTCTAATTTCCATACAGATGAAAAACAAATTACCACAAAGGAGCTCCGTCTCGATTTCTTCTGCCCCGAACAGACTTTCCTAGAAAGAAAAAAATGGAAAACGACTTTGCGAGTGAAACTCAGAAAGAAGCCTTTTTAGACGTTGCGTGGCAGTGCCCGGCGTTAGTTTGTGATCCCTAAAATTAGCTTTGTGGTGGTCCAAGTGTAAACTCTGAACTTTTACAATTTTCTGCTTTGGCTGTCATATTGAGTTCAGGTCTAGATTGGCAGGCTCGAAGTCAAAGCGCAGAAGAAATGAGTGTAGCTTGAGCTAAAGAACGGGACGGGATTAATGTACCCGAACACTTATGCCATGCTATCTTATTTGTTCAGGCTTAGCAGAAAGACCACGAGAAAAGAAAAAAAGTTCAATCCTCCAATATGGTTATTAAAAGAAACCCGAAACGTCGAAACCCGGACCCTCACGCAAAAGGAAATCTTGGAAGCTTAAGACTTGCCTTGCGATATTTTTAGAGGAGAAAAGCTGGAAACTAAAGTACTTTATTTTATACGTCCGAGAGCTTATTCTTTATTGAAGCGAACCCATTTGATGTTTAAAGATCCTACGAGAAACACAGAAAATCTCGGAGCGCTTTGACATTACCGCAGGAGAAACGCGCCGCCTTTCTGCGGCAGTGCGTGGTGTGTGTATAAATCGCCAATAATTTTGGCTCCGCTGACAGAGCAGACTGAACTCCGACCGCGATTGAGGAATGGAACGAAATGATTTTATTCAAGTTGATGGATTGTAGAAAGCCATTAATCGTACATGTACATCGATAAATAATATTCCTTTCTTTCCTTTCTCCACAGAGCTGGCTTGTGATGTACTTTATTGGCGACGAAGTCTGGCCTGACAGATGGTGTTCATTCTTCAATAACTCCAGTTCGAATTTGTCATCGTCAATTGAAGATGAAGTCGAAGGAAGAATTGCTGCTGGCAGTCTGCCCTCCGTACAGCCTTCTGGTGCAATTCAAATATCGTACGACAACGAACCACATTCAAGCAGCACAACATCAACAACGGTGGCGACCGCTTCCTCTTCGCAGAATGCCATGGCCGGCCCATCAACTTCCAACGCCAACTCCTCAGCAGCAATTCCTGGTCCATCCAATTCAGCAGCACCAAAGTATCCCTCCATTCTAGGAAGACGCTCTTTTTACAAAAATAGGCCAAATTGGTCACGTCCTGGTGGGAATGAGTTGTACGAGCTGAGGCATGATGCCATCAGCACAATCTGCAAATAATGAAAATTAATCGTTCCCTGCCCGCCGTGCTCATGTCCTCACTCACTCCGCTGCACGAGATTTTAATTCCTTTGCTCTCTCGAACTCATACAGCCGAAGGCTGACTTTTTCCCTGAAATGTGTTTATAAAGTGACGGAATACGAAATGTGAAACGTGAATGTAAAAGACAATTTCGGGACATGACAGTATTCTGGTGCGTATTTTAGAAATATGAGAACACTAATGTCTTTTGTGAATTAAGACAAACTATTTATAAAATTTATGCATTGGATTCTAAGCTTTTAATATGCTCAGCTCGGCTCTCGACTTGCGAATGAGAATTTGTGAGGAAATGAAATTTTTGAACTTCATTTCCCAATTTTATTTTAATGAAGTATAATTTCTGACTTTTAATGGTGTGAATGAGGGAGCACAAAGTTAATGAAAGCTTAATAAGGTGACTCGTGTAGAATTTCAAGCAGTATAATATTCCGGTGCTGAATTATGAATTAGTGATAGCGTAGCTTTCGTATTTCATTATAATCATGAAACATAGAAGTAGAACCAAGTCAGTATTAAACGGTCATGCTTACTTTTAAAATAAGACCGAAAGATGCTTCGCTATTATGAAATTAGAAGCAGGAAAATAGGCATCTTGACAATATTGCATCGTAATCTTAGCAGTAAACCTGTACTTGTATTGAACGAATGTTGGTTGCACTTTGATGTGATAAGCGATTAACGATAAATCAAAGTCGGAAGAAGCTGTAATTACGGAAAGCATCACTGAATTCAGTATGCAAGCTATGAAAAATCTATTCGACATTTGGCCAGAACGCTCAGACGCCTGGAAAATGTTGTTGCACACTAATAATTGTGTAAGCTTAAGCTAAACATTGAAAATGAGGTTCCTCACTTACATAATTCTTAATTTTGAAATCGCTAATTAAGTAGACATGTTATCACCACAAATTTTACGGGAGTGTGTTTAGTATTCTTGAAATAAATTTTCAACATTCTCTTATTCTCCATTTGCGAAGAGTTAAGAAGCAAAATTCATCTTTCTTTCGAATTCTGCCTACTGGCTCAAAAAATTGCGAATATCTTTCAAAATTCAGCTTACGATGGGCGAGGCGAACATTTTTCAAACTGCGCAATGAATATCTTATGAATTACAAATTACCTTCGCATTTGCAATGCAAGAGAGACGCGTCCCACGCCTGTGATTCATGAGCATTAAGTAGAAGGATGTGATCTGAATTCATTTCCAATCAAATTGTTCACACGCAGGGAAAGGCCGCGTAGTCACGTCGCCCTGAGCTTACTCTTGCCTTACTGACACCTTGAGCCCTGCTACAATAAACAAATTACGTAATATTTAAAATCACCCCATTTATAAAATGGTTTCAGGGAGAACACTTGAGAAATTGTCTACTTGGTAACAATGCCCCGCGCCACGCACACAACGCAGCTAAAGCCAAAGCTCTGCTTGACTTGACTGGAATACATTCACACAGCACGGGTACAGCAAAATAACATGAGATTTTAAAGGTTTTGACTTGAAGTCAACAAAAGTGGCATTGATAAATTGAGGCTTTATCTCCAAAACACTGTGCCTCCCTTGCAGTTTGCAGAAAGCAGAATTGGCTTGCCTGAATCTGAAACGTGGAATACAAGTCTCGCGTTGTCTCACTTTCATTTGATATTCCGTATTCCATCTCTACGTTATTTACCTTCGTGGCTGGCTGGCCTGACGCCTGGCTACACCAGCAAATTAGATTAAATGTAAAATAATACATAATTTATGTCGTGTAATTTATATCATCATCAGAATGTAAACAGACAGACACATTTTATTTATGACAGGCCGCACATGATGTATCGTGTGTTCTCGCATAAGATTCGCGTAATTTTGTAATAACCGCGAAGGTTGCGTGTGCCGCATAAACGTAGGATCTTTCTCCAACAAAAGGTGGATGTGGAAAGGAAGGAAGGTGGATTCGGCTTTAATACCAGCCAACCTGGTTTTCACCGCCGCATTTAACATTCTACGCTATCTGACTTGCCCTGGACTGCTTCTGTATAATGAGAGTTAACACCACGACGATTTATTTGAACGTGAGTCTGCCTTGTGTTTTTACTTGTTTCTCTCAGGCAGGTGAAAGTAGTGAAGATTAAAGTCTACAGCCTACACCATTTTAAATTACGAATCTCAGCGACTGCAAGCTCCTACGGGTTAATTTATTCACTCGTCCCATTAATTTTTATTAAAGTACGCTAATCAGATTCATTATTAAAACGAGTAAAACATTATGTTTGTTATGTTATTGCTGCAACTTATCTAACTGAAGTAATAAACATTATTCCAGCGAAGAGCGAATTGCAATGAGCAGACTTTAATCACAATTTATTCTACCGAAGTCCATTCAGCCACATAGGTCACACTCAACTTTCACATTGCGAGTGAGAAGCTCAAAATGCATTCATGTACTATACAAAAATAATTGTCTTTCTTGCAGTAAAATAAATTCTCTGATATTCTTTGACTTGGTTATAATCACTAATTATACTGAACCTAAACTAATTGTACAATATGTCACGAATGCTTGGACAAGTCGTATTTCACTATTCATAGTCACTATTTTCAAACAAAATTGGCTTAAAATTCGGCAACCGGTTACTTCTATTCTCCCGTGTACTGTGGCTTTCTCTTCTCCTTGAACGCAATCAGCCCTTCAATCCTGTCCTTCGTAGGCACCACTTGAGCGTAGCACATTTCTTCAATGGACAACGCTGTCGCCAAATCGACTTCTGATCCACGACTCAGGCTGAGCTTTGCCATCCTCACACCAATTGGACCATTTGGCAATATTTCATGGGCCAGCTCCACCGCTCTCAAGTATGCAGCATCGCCAGCTTCATTTTGTTCCACAGCATCATTAACCAGTCCAATCTTTGCGGCTTGTTTGCCATCCAAGATACGGGCTGAATAAATTAATTCCTTCGCTTTAGCTACGCCAACAATACGTGGTAACCTCGCCGTTCCACCGCCACCTCCAAGAAGAAACAGAAGATTGTAATTAAAATGCTATAATTAAATTCTTCGTCATAAGTTAAATCATACCAGGAATTATTGCAAGTCTTGTCTCAACGAGGCCCATCTTGGCCGAGGATGACGCGACCCGAAGATCACATGCCAGTGCGATTTCCAAGCCGCCGCCAAGTGCAGCGCCATCAATTGCCGCTGTATGGTCAAGAGTTGCTTAGCTTTTCAATCCACACACCCTTTAAAGCAACAAGTACTGCAAATACTTTCACGTCTTACCAATTACTGGCATCGGCATTTTCTCGACTTCGGTGATCAGTGCTCGTGCTTTCGCTACAAACGGTGCTACATCGGACGCTTGCATTTTGAGCCTTTCCTTTAGGTCAGCACCAGCGCAAAATATTCCAGGAACAAGACTACGGAATATCACTACGCGAATCGCTTTGTCGAATCTAAGTTGAGTCAGGTAATTTTCCAATCTCAGTAATAAGTTTCGACTCATTGAATTCTTCGCTTGAGGACGATTCATTCCGAGCACGGCAATCTTGGCGCCATCCTTCTCAATGAGTTCTAAGGTCAGCTCCTTTTCAAGGTCGGTACTGGAATCGCTGGCAGTGGAGGCAGGAACAGCCAGGCATCGAATTTGTTGACTACGTACGACTCTTGTCCAGCAAACTCTATTTCTCATGTTAAGGCTCAGCGCAGCGGAACACTGTACTGGATTGCGGAGAGCCGAAGATATTGATAACGTCCTTCCAAGTGGCATTAATTGTTTAGAAGAATGGCCCAATAACGGAGTTAGAACTTTCGCCATTGGATTTGCAAACGTGCCCAGATAGTTTACCATCCTGCTATTTCTATCTGAAATGCCTGTAAATCAAATGACGTCAGATTCGGTTAGAACTGGTACTGAATCAACCTCGAGTTCTTGAGTAAATTCCAACCTTATGGAGTTTCCTTTTCCTAAATCAATTGACCTATTAATATCCCAACCGGTGCAATAAGCTATCCGGGTAGACTAAAGAGGGTGGAATCAAATGAATTCCACCACTACCGACGGACACCACACTTGAGATCGTAAGTGCTGCAATTAACCAACCTTCAATTCAAACCTTATCAGCACTAACCTCTGCTGCTTCAGGTTCTGCGCGGCACGTTCGGCGTATAGCGAAGCTGAGGTTGAGAGGTCACTTCACATGGATTGGTAGTCTTGACTAGTCCAGCAGGCGCCCGTCCAGCTGACTTGATTGGTGAATGAAATTGAAACTCGAGTTTCCTTGCTTCGACGTAATCGCCTGAACTCGTACCATTTTGTTTGAATCAGTGGAGTGTACAAGTCGAATCGTAACTTCGTCACTTTCGTTTTGGAAAGAACCTACCCACTGGTAGCAATAAATTAAATTGAGCCTGTCCAGTGCTAGTGCTGGGTTTGAGTCTTTGAGTTAACTTCAAGATGGATCCTCCGCCCGTTAAGGTAAGCATTTAGAGATTTAGACACAGTTGCACTTAACTTAAGTTTGACGGTTCGTCAAGTCAGTCCATTGTGTGATGTGTGAAATCGGCATTTTCTTTACAGAGATACAGAAGAGAAGAAAAGGGAGAAAGTGACGACGAATTTAAGGAGGTAAGACTTGACGATGCCTACGTTCCATATGTGCCAGTGCGTGAACGAAGGAAGGAGCGGCTGGCAAAGTTGGGAATAAAATTGCATAGTACGAAGAATCATGGAGAAGGCAAGGGAAATGAATCGTCCAATAGTGAAGAGGAGCAAAATTCGGAGGAGGAAGAAGATCCGCAAGCCTTGGCCCGAAAATCAAACATATCATTACTGGATCAGCACACAGAACTTAAACGCGTTGCTGAAGGTAAAGCTATATAGCATTTGCTAATTGCTAATTGCTAACAAGGGTGTTAAATTGTGAATGTAATCTTGTATTGCGTGATTCCGTTCTGTTCACAGCCAGGAAAGAAAGCGCAATGGAAAAGCAATTGAAGGAGGAAGAGAAGATCTTGGAAAGTGTTGCAGAAAAGAAGGCACTTATGGGAGTTGCAGAATTGGCGAAAGGTATCCAATATGAGGATCCTATCAAAACAAGGTAAGTAGTAATTTTCAATCAGCTCGTAAGCAAGTGTGAAGTGCGTTACGTTAAGTGTGAAGTGCTTCTTATGCCTACAAGCTTATGTTTGGACTTCTTTCCTTTCCAGTTGGAGACCGCCGCGTTATATTTGTGAGAAGTCAAATGCTCGTCACGAGCGAGTTCGGAAGAAGTACTGCATTCTGGTCGAAGGCGAGGACATTCCTCCTCCAATTAAACACTTTGAAGAAATGAAATTTCCGAAAGCACTTATCCGAAGAATGAACAAGGACGGAATTATCAAGCCATCGCCAATTCAAATACAAGGCATTCCAACAGCGTAAGTCAAGAATCTCTTTTCTTTATTCATTGCAGATAAAGTCAACAGTTTCCACCCCAAAAATTTTACTTGCCAATTTCAGGCTGACCGGAAGAGACTTGATAGGAATTGCGTTCACCGGTAGCGGAAAGACTTTGGTTTTCGTGCTCCCCCTCATGATGTTCTGTTTAGAACAGGAAACAAAACTTCCGTTTGGAAGAGACGAAGGACCTTATGGTACAGATCCCAGTTGATACACTTATTATTCTTCTTATCGGGCAAATCCTTAATATTTTGTTGTTCAATGGCTTACTTAGGTCTGATCATTTGTCCATCTCGAGAATTGGCTCGCCAAACCTATGAAATAATATCACAATATTCCAAATTCTTGAAACAAGAAGGTTTTGTTGAAATAAGGCCCTGTTTAGCGATGGGTGGTGTGCCGGTTAGCGAGGCCATGGACGTGATAAAGAAGGGAGTCCACATTTTAATCGCAACTCCCGGAAGGTTGATGGACATGCTGAACAAGAAGATGGTGACTTTGGATATTTGCAAGTATCTCTGCATTGACGAAGCTGATCGAATGATTGACATGGGCTTTGAAGAAGACATTCGTACCATATTTTCATATTTCAAAGTAAGTCTCCTGGCTCCTAACCTCGCTATGAAGACTTCGTACGCCGGCTCTTGTATATGAATTAATCCAATTGTTTTCAACTGTTTCAACTTAGGCACAACGACAGACTCTTTTGTTTTCTGCTACCATGCCAAAGAAGATTCAGAATTTTGCCAGATCTGCTTTGGTGAAACCTGTCACCATTAATGTTGGAAGAGCAGGAGCTGCATCCATGAACGTTATTCAGGTACGTTGATTATATGATTACTAACGCCTCTGACGAACCGCTAACGTTAGAAAATTTGAAAGTTTAGATTCAGTTGTAAGTTGTATTTCCTCTTTAATCCTGCAGGAGGTCGAATATGTGAAGACAGAGGCAAAGGTGGTGTATATTCTGGAGTGCTTGCAGAAGACGCCACCGCCTGTACTTATTTTCGCCGAAAAGAAGCAGGATGTTGACGGTATTCACGAGTATTTACTGTTGAAAGGAGTGGAAGCTGTTGCTATTCATGGTGGCAAAGGTAACATAACTTCCAGGTTTCATACTGCGCTTGTTAAAAAGTTGGATTAATTGCAACGTGAATCCCCATTAACAGATCAGGAGGAGAGGACAAAGGCTGTCGAGGCTTTTAAAACTGGAAAGAAAGACGTACTTGTAGCGACAGACGTAGCGTCGAAAGGGTTGGACTTCCCGCAAATTCAGCACGTCATTAACTACGACATGCCCGACGACATTGAGAATTATGGTAACTTTCGAATCATAAACCATACTCCATGCTTCGTAGACGGGTGGGGGAGGAATTAAAACCATATTTTGGTTAATAGTCCACAGAATTGGTCGTACTGGACGATCCGGGCGCACGGGACTGGCCACAACGTTTATCAACAAAGGAAATGACGAGTCAGTTCTTCTAGATTTGAAGCATCTTCTGATCGAAGCTAAACAAAAGGTCCCTCACTTTCTGGCTACTTTGCAGTCTGAGAACGAGAAGTATCTGGATATTGGAGGTAAGCAATTGCGAATTAATTTTATTGAAGACAGCTGTGTGATAATTCATTAGCTAACTGGATCATTTTAATTTTTTTCTTCAGATGAGAAAGGTTGCAGTTATTGTGGTGGTTTGGGACATCGCATTACAGAATGCCCGAAGCTGGAGGCCGAACAGAGCAAGCTTGTGTCCAACATCGGAAGGAGAGATTACTTGGCAAGCAATACGGCTGACTATTAAATCCTCTCCGAGAATTAGAAGCGGATGCGCAAATATTAGTTTTATTGAATGTTACAATATTCTTGACTTTTCTTCCAATAAAATTGTAATCTTGATTTAAGTGCATGTCCCACAACCTCCGAGTTACTGCTAGTTTTAGCATAATTATAGTTGTTGTTGAGTTGAGTTGTTTTAAGTATAATGCCTAATTTCATACGCGCACATATGTACACAATGGTGAGTTGTCATTCTGATCGTACCAAGATGTTCTTGGGCAAACTAGCTTTAGCGAAATCGTCTCAGGGAAGATTGAAGACGCTTGCAGTTCTGACACTATCGGTTTTGCTATTTCAATGTTAACATCGCTCGAACTCGAACCTTGGCTTTCGACCTCTTCCTCTAATCTAAGGCGCTTTTTGCCCGACTGAACTTCTCTCATATCTTCGGCAGATTTTGTATGAAATTGCAGAATGTCTCCGCTATTAGCGTGTTCAGGTTTCTCGCGACTTTGGAAATCGAGCAGATACGGAATTGGTTCGAGAGGTCCAACTTTTTCTGCTGAGGTTTCCTGCTCCACTCGTGCACTCCGTGGGGGCGAGTCGGGCCAGACTTCATCTTCGTCATCCGGGACTTCGGGTTCGGCGCCATCGCCGCTCACGGGATCAATCCGCCATGTTGATCCTCCTCCGCCGCCGTCGTCGCTCAGAGAATCACTCCGCCAACCTCCTCCTCCGCCCCCTCCTTTGCCTCCTCCACCACCCCACCCTCCTCCTCCACCGCCCCAACCGCCGCCACCTCCTCCCTTTCCACCCTTTCCACCACCTCCGTATCCTCCGCCTCCTGAATTCCCTCCCCAGCCACCACCTCCACCTAGAACATTGAAAGTTCCAGTGATACCAGTGGCACAATACCTAAGTCTTCTGGAAAAGGGGAAAGCGTTACCCCCGCTGGACCATCCTCCTCCAGTTCCGCCTCCGTTTCCACCCCCGCCCCAGCCGCCGCCACCACCGCCACCGCCACCGCCTTTCTTCTGCGCCTTCGCCTGTGCTTTGATTGCTTTCTTCGTAGCCTTTTCTATCGCTTTTTGGACTTTTGCGCTAGGGCATCCGCCACCCCAACCACCTCCGCCGGATCCACCACCACCAAATCCTCCTCCGCCCCAACCGCCGCCACCTGCACCGTGTAGGTTTGAGACATATTCGGGAATTTCATCGTTTCGTTATAGTTAAACTTCGTATCAACTTCATTGAAACAAACTTACCTCCACCTATACCGCCCCAACCACCTCCACCGTTCCCACCCCAGCCGCCGCCTCCAATTCCCCATCCAGCACCTCCACCTAATTTAGAAATTAACAGCAAGTTTTCAGTTAGCTGAACACTGTACACTGACTAGTCTAGCTGCCTTTGAAGCCGTTGCAATAAATGAAAAAGCATTAACTTACCAATCATATGAATTCCACCGCCCCAGCCTCCTAAACCTCCCATTCCGCCTCCACCGCCCCAGCCACCGTAGCCTCCTCCCCCAAGACCTCCACCGCCTCCCCAGCCGCCTCCGCCCAAGCCACCTCCTGCAAGAGCAAAGAATGTGAGTGTGAAAACCGAAACACACAAACACGAAGAGCTCCAATCCAATTACCACCACCGCCCCAGCCACCGCCTCCAGATCCACCATAACCACCTCCACCACCGCCTCCTCCAGCCACGGGAGTCTTCGCTGCGATTCCAGCGGTTACGAATAGTTTAGGCAGTCCAAATTTCTGGAAGGGACAACGCAATTGTATAAAACTAACAAGTGGGCAGACTATGAACAACTTACAGATTCACCGGGGATGATGATGATCTTCTTGCTCCTGCCAGTTCTCGTTCTGGTCCCAGAAGCGGTCGCGCTTGTTTCTGCTTCTGCTTGCCCAGCACCAAGCGCAGAAGTTTGCCTTCCATCTGAGTGTTCGTCTTTTTCAGCCGTCGCAGCGAGCAGTGCAACGATTAAACTCCACACCTGCCGAACGAAATAATCGTTTACCTTTTAGTGTTAGCTTCTTGTCCGTTTCTGAGCAGAAGCAACCGTATTTTGAGACGGACTTACAATCACGAATCGCCGCATTGTTGGAACAATTCGTTAAGGTTCGTTAGTCGCCTGAATCAGTGGAATCAGCATTTAGCTTTGGCTCCGACTTTGGGATCGCGCAAACCGAACCGGAACAAATGCAAAACTTCAGTGACCAGGAATTCTTTCTGCAGCGGGGCTTAAATAACGCTAGCAGACGACCCATTCGGAAATGAAATGTTGTTAATGTTGCGAAATGCGTGCAGCGTGTGATGTGGCACAGGATGTGTAAAGATATTTACCGGTCGCACTTAATCTGTCAATCTGTGGAGGAATGCATCAGAAATTCGCGTGAGGTACCTGAAATTGCAAGAAATTGGTTCAACCCGGTTATGTGACTCGGCTCACATGCGGAGCAGGACGTAACCACCCGGGTACTCACGCCTCATGCCTCACGCCGCCAGTCTGACTGAGTGAGTAAGCGTTCCCGTTCCCGGTCAGTTGGTAAAAAAGTGCTTGCTGCATCTTTTTGAAGATGCAATCTCAAGATGAAGATTGCGTAATGAGTGTAACTGGACATGCGACGCGTCGTCAGACAAATCACAAATTCTGCACTTTGACAAATCTTGAAAATCATAACGCGTTCAAGCGTTGACAGTTTTGACAGTCATGATGAGACCAATTAATCACGCGGAAGGAAGGAAACAGAAGCAGACTGTCTGGTTTGGAGCTCGCTCAAGTTCAGTTCAGATTTTTTGTTGATCCAATTATAAAGCAGTCGTGACGGACAAAATTCACAAAATGACAAAACTTATGTAAAAACGTAAGCACGCTTAACCAAGACGAAGATGACATTGGCAATTTATGCATCTTTTCTCTGTGTGCCTGCTGAGCTGATTATCAAATTATCAAAATCACCCATTTTTGCATTCGGCAGCAAAATTGTATTTCCGCTACGGACATACGCAAGCAGTGCAAGGAAAAATTATGATTTTAAATCTCAAACACTTAAAATGCATAAATTGTTTTTATTGTTTTAGGTCATCAAAACGGTGACGTGACATGGCGCATAAAACGGTTATGATTTGCGTTTGACACTTGTGTACATGTAAGATTGGCCTTCCTAAGATCACAATAAAATTTTAGTTTACATGAAATTGGTCCGCGAGAAGAGTCCGCTCAGGCTAGATGCTTAGGCTTCGCTTAAGGTATGGCAGCAGCTGAAAATTCCTGCTTTGCTCTTAATGAGAGTCTACAGCGTGATCGTAAGAAAATGATAAATTCATCAGTACTTAACAGTAAATTGTATTTCAGTTAAAAACTAATTAGATTTAGATTTATCTTCAGAATCCTCTTTAAAAGTAACCGCACTGTTGCTTGTTGACGGTCCCTGCTTGCTGTCAAGCGCCTTCTTCGCAATGTCGCGCACGATTTCTTGAAACGTGTCGTCCGTCTCATTTGACATTTCCTCGTCCATTCTGGCCAGCCGCAGCAGGGTTACAATGTCAGCATTCTCCGACTGCACAGCCAAATCCAGCGGTGAGTTGCCTTGAATGTTCGCCAACCGATGATCCGCTCGATTTCGAAGAAACAAGCAGATTTGGCCGGTGTGTCCGGCTTGCGTCGCTAGAAAGAGCGGTGTCTGTTTCATTTTGTCTTGACAGTTAACTCGAGCCCCGTTCAGAATGAGAAATTCACACGCCGTCACTGATCCAGATCGAACGCCCTGATGCAAAGGGTAGGAGTAGTCGTCTTTGGGATTCGACCAATTTGTGTCTGCGCCCAACGCAACGGCTTCGCACATGACTGCAAGATTTGCTACCCTTGAAGCCGCGTAGAGAAGTGTGTTCGAGTCAAAAGTGTCGATTGATTCGACAATGTCGGCGGAATCGGTTTCTTCCGCTGATTCTTCCCCAGCACCGAGCTGGTCTATGACACTGGTCGTGCTTGGCTTCTCGTCAGAACCAAACACAAGGACAGACTCGGCTTCACTCGTGTTGCTGCCTGCCCCTTTTGAGCTCGACGATGCGCCGTCACTTTCTCCATTATCTTCAACCTCTTTTGACGTGGTCGGAATCGGAGTTGGCGGGAGCTCCGCGTTAGCTGCTTTTTCTTTAGTAGGCGTATTCCCCGACATATTCCTGCTTTTACGGTTCGGCTTCTTTACACTCCATTTGCGAATAACCTTCTTTTGCTTCTCAGAAGTACCGTTTATTTTCGGGTCAAGCACGAATGCTCGGTCGACGTACTTTGCTCGAATCCAGGTCTCCCGCACTTCCCGCGACGACGAAGGTGTGGCTCTCTGAATGCCGAGGATATGAAGGACATCCGTTTTCGCAAGATAAATACGGTTGACAAGAGTATTTCCGAGTTCGCCCATCACCTTCAGCAAGCCAACTTCCCAGCTATCCAGACTCAGAGATCGGACTTTACTGAAGTGGACGCCAAGGCTGCGATGAACTCCGCTGCATTCTATGCACAGTGTGACTCCCAAGTTCACACTCGCCCACTCCGGGTTCGGTGCCCCACAATCACAGCAGTGCTGATTTCCGTCGACGCTCAAAATTGTGTTGACAATTTTAGACTTTTCGTCGGGAACGTCGGGATTCAGTGACACGGAATTGATGGACTTTGCCTGGTCTGTTGTTCGAATAGTCGAATTGTGTAAAGCTGATTGAATGGCTGTTTGAAGGGCAGTCACCCAGGCCTGGAAAGATTCTTCAGAGTCGGATTGCAAAATGTGAATTCGATTAGGGGATATCAGCTCGAAGCAAAATCGACGGTCGCAGTCCGCCATTGGCCTGACCAGACAGACCCGCAAGTCTTCTTCTAAGGCAATTGGCGTAGATTCATTTCTTTTACGATAGACAAATTGTCCGTTGTCCATTAACTCAAACCACCGTCTTTTCCATGTCTTGAACGCTTTAGACGAACCTCTTCTAAACAAGTAGCCTTGCATGATGTACCCCGGAGGGCTTGCTGCTCCATTTACGTAGTCCAAAGTTTCCTTGACCAAGTTGTGTCTAATCCCGTTCAGCGAATCTGATTCCCCGTCGACCTTCGCCCGCATTTCATCTAAACAGCTACTGATACTTTTTGTCGATTGTTCCGAGTACTTGAAATAGTCAGATCCTTGATGAAAGTACGTCTTTTGAGCAGTCAACATTGATAAAATTGAGTCGAGTATTTCAATACGCTTCCGTTTTTGCAGCAGGGAGATCCTACACATTAAGTCAATGGCACAATAGCGGAAAGTTGTCTTTGAAGCTTGAAGGGACTGCATGGCTTCTTCAGCTTCAATTGCCTTTCCTTTGGGTATCGCTGAATTCCTGACGAGAGCAGCTCCATACTCGCTCTGGTGCTTTTCGAAAGATGTTTTCGCCTCCTTGCACGCTCGTATTTCTCTCTTGACAAAGTCGGCAATACTTTTGTAAACTGTCTGATTGATGTGGTCAAAGAGAGTTGATTGAAACTTGATAAGTTCTTGGAGGCCGCCAGTGCAGGTGCCAAAAGCAGAATAGATCGGCTCATCATTCCGGAAATGTACCCTCACGTCCGTCAAGGAGTTGCAGAATAAATACTGAGCATTTAAGAAGGCTTTCCCGGTTTCGATCATTGTGCTGCTGCATTTCAGTAGCTTCTCCAATTTTGTATCCAAACTCTCAATATTCCCAATTTGCTCCTCGACGTAGGCATGAAACTTAGGGCTGTCCCGGACACTTTCGCTGAACCCAATTACACCCATTTCGTAAAGGAAGCAGGCAAACTGTGATCACTGGGTCGTTCTAAAGAATACAAAAACAACCTGTCAATATGACCTACCAAAATAATTTATGCTGAAGCTGTTGAATATTTACAACTTACGTGAATTTACATTTGAGTACCATATTTGAGTCAAATCAAGTCAAAGGAGAGATAGCGCATTGGCGAAAGAGTTTTGTTATCTACACCGGAGCGAAGCTGCTAATAAACCCCTAAAATAGAAAAATCAGATTGGCATTTGAGTACTTAATTTGGTCGAGTCCTTGAGTCTAGTTGTGCTGAACAGCTGTTGCCCGTAATTAATTATTGCTGAATCAGATATGGAAGGATTACTTACTTTTAATAGCGTTATTGCTTTAACTGTTAACACGTATCACGAGTTTGACATGGTTCTAAGCACAGTATAGCCAGAGAAAAGAACAGAACTCCTCGAAGTTAAAATGAGCTATTCACTAATAATAATATTACTTTTCAAATGTGCAGCACTTCCGCCAATAACTTCATTGATTTATAACTTGAATAGCTCGTTCTGATTCACTCCTTCGATCTTTGGATGCCAGGATGACTAATTACTTAATCCTAGGAAGTAGGAAATTCTACTGTATTTTAAGCTTTTAGTTGTGATGATGCATGCTATTCCTTGATTAAATATTTATACTTCTTCGATTCGTCACCCGGCTGACCCAACTCGCACTCAAGAGCCAATGATCGCTTTTCATTCCCTCTTTGTTTTTGTCTGTCGTGATTCACTGGCGAAAAGCCCGGCAATTTCTTTATGAAGCAACAGTTTTAACAAACTTGCAATGAACCTTGAAGCGCTAATCAGTATTATTGAGCAGTGAAAGTACTTGTGTTTTGAGTAAAGATTTGTCGTTTGTACGCCATGGCAGAAACTGCGTCTAGTGCAAAGGACAAGGAGCCGGAAGAAGAGCCTCCTGATGTTGACAGCATCATGCCTGCATTTGTTCTTGGAGTGACACCGGAAGAACTCGAGTACGTGGCGGAGCGAGAGCTTATTGGTATTGTGCCCAACTTTAACCTCGAAAAACTGAATCTGTTGTCTGGTGATATCGGACCATTCCAAGCTGGATTGCCCACAGTGGTGCCCTTTTGGGTTGCTGCGAATTTGAGCGTGAGAAACAGGTGCCAGATTCTCATACCAGATTGGTTTGACGAAAACTTCCTACGAGATTTGAGAGAGGAAGAAAGTAAGGAGACAACATTTGTCAAAATGCCATCGGAACATTACATTGTGATAGCCAAGGCATTGTTTGAACTCTGTCCGGGGAACATCAAGAATGCAGATTTTGTAAAGGACATTCTCAAGGTTGAAATTTTAACCGGCTTCCGATTTGTAAAATTAACTCCATCAGTTCTTTAAGTTTGTTCTGTTTGTAGGACATTTACGACACGAGGATGGCCAAACTGAAAACTTCAGTGACTGAGTTCTTAGGTGACAAACAAACCGTTGGCGTGCTCGCCAACTTGACAATGATGGAGCTTCATGCGGTTCGCCCATTCTTTCCCCACGCACTGGAGGCGATATACGGCCTAACGAAGGTAAGAATGTCACAAGGCACAAAATTAATTCAGTGAGGGCAATCGGCGGCGCGCAAGATGATTTACTAAAAGGTATGGCTTTTATATTCATAGAAATTAAATGAAGCACTGACGGCACCGACAGACTCGCAAATCGACGACTCCAATACCCTGTCAATGACCCTGAGTGCTACGTATCAGTCCCAGCCCGACTCCGAAGAAACTCAAGAAAGTGAGATACCTATGGACATGGATCTTGAGATTGAAGATGTTGGTCTGGATTAGCTGCAAAATAGTTTAACGTTTCTGAGTTTTTATTGAACATTTATTCAGTTTTATTAAGAATATCGAGTTTAAGACATGATTGTTACATTTCGTAAACCCTGACTTGCATTCAGAGACATTCACCAATTCACCTTGACTTAGCTAAATCGTAAACCTTTCATCACAAAGCAGATTCGTAGATTTCTGCTGGGTGTTGACATGCACCGAGTCCTTATCTTTACAACTGCTGACAGGAATTTGCTCGAATTATAAAAATCTTTCTACGACGTTTGATTCTTTAGCAAGGTTTCTGCGACATTGAAATCCATCAACTTGAATTAAGCTTCCAGTTCCCGACTTCATTGTTGAGAATTGATTCTCTGGACGATCATCGGTGTCTGCATCCACTCGAAGGTGAGAACCGGACAGCTGCTTCGATGGTGAGTTGTATTTTAATGGTGTGAATGAGTACAAGTTGTTGGCATAAATGTGCCCCGCCACATTCACTCCGCCCGGCATGTCGTGCTTGTTGGAACCGGTATTGTTGCTGCTGCTCGAATTGGTCGTATTTCCGCTCTGGCAGATGGACTGCGAGTACCATTCGATCAGTGTGGGTGGTGTCGGCAGTCCAGTGCTCTTAGGCACAGGCGGTGGTGGGACTAGCGGCGGGTAGGAGGGAACGATGTGGGCATACGCGTACGGTGACACGTCTGAGCCTCTCAGTGCGCTGTTTGCGAGCGAGTTTGAGGATACTTTGCCCATGCGGCAGTTGCTTGGTGTTGAAGAGCTGAACAAATCATTCCAGAAGCTGGCGACTGTGTAGGAATTGTGTTCAGGCTGCGATTGAATTGTTCCGGGCTGTCCTTTCTCAGCGTTCAGTGCAAAGTGCTTCCACATTTGATTCTCGTCTGTGGATGCGATTGTTTTCGTGCCGTTTCCACCGGTTCCGACCATGGTTGTCATATTTGATTGTCGGAGAAGACAAGCTGGACTTGAATTGTTGCTCGATGAGTTGGGTTCATGACAAGGATACAAAGATTGCGCGTTAGAGGAGTTTGCCGGCGACGCATTCAATAGTTTTCGCTTCAGACACACGAAGAAAGTCAGGAACACGGCAGATGCCGTGACAGCACACCCACCAAGCAGCCCCGCCAGTAACAGACTTGGTCCTGGATCCTGAAAGAGGAGAGTTGAATTCAGCGTCGGTTCTCCTGTCGTATGAGTCGGATGCTGCTTGTGGCTGTGGTGTTGATGCTGGTGGGTCCCTTGATTAGAGGCGACGGTAATTGGTGGGAACAGTCCAGGCAGCTCGGGCAGCATTGGAGGCTTCGCCGTCATTTCTAAGAATACAGAAAAGGGTTGGTTAATTACACAATGATTGATGTCGACAACGAAAAAGGAACGCACGTGAAATACAGTTTTTCGATTCTAGCCTTAGCACCAGCGCACTAGCAATCACGCATGAAGGACACGATCTTGCCTTTGAAACGAGTGATCAGGAACCTGCCCACGAAACCCAATATAATTTATGGTCAATAGGTTTCACATTGAATGGTTTCACAAATTCGGAAATCTGGTCACGTTTACAAATGAAAATTTATCTGGAAGAGATTGTCATCAGTAATTTATCGACCTTATTACTGCTTTGATTCTGGTACCGGGCACGACCGGCAATGAGATATAAATGGGCCTACGCCTGCCTGCCACAAATTGTCCAACTCTAAATACATGAATTACGTTCAAAGGCTTGAACTGGGCCTCGTCCTCTCGTTAAACTGCCCAACTTCTTACAACTAGTATCGAATAGAATCTGTCAAAATTTCAAAATTCTTTATGATATGGACCTTTTATGATCAATTACCTTTGAACAAGCAGATTTTATTTCTCTTGATTGTGATCGCTGTAGTATTTGGTTTAGGATACTTGATTTGAAAGTTAATCTTGACTGTTACGTGCACTTCGGAGTTACTTCTTCCGCTACACGGGAGTGTGACCCTGTTGGACCAAGAATAAAATGCATGTTAAATTCTAAGTTCAGGCCGATAGTAATTGCTGTTCAGATGGTTGACGCCAAGGCAAGCGTTATATGCGTTAGCAATATGAGCCATGTTCCTACGTCGGAGGGCCGCCGTTGATTTTATGACTTGGATACACATTTACAACTGGCAATACTTTTCTCTCGCTTGCATGAAATACAAGCACATGAACCAAGACAAAATCAAGCTGATGTTACAAACTTTCATTCCTTCCTTTCATTCAACTGTTTCTTCCATAAATTCCCAACTCAAGAAGTCAATGCAAGTGAAATGCCAGAATTACGCACGATATTGGAAATCTAAGGCCATTGTGAATGATCAGCCATTACGAAAACAAAAGACTTCCTTCGCCGCGCCGCACAGCGACTCGACTGTGCTCTGCTTTTAACTCACAAGTCCATGTTTTCCTGAGCCTAATGTCCTGCGTTGTCTGTCGAACAATGTGGAAATAATAATTCAATGCAATCTTCTAAATCCAAATGCAATAGGAAACAGCAGAACCAAGAAAAGAAAACGTCCCACATGCAAAGAAAGCGACATGGCATGGCAGGCAAGAAAAGAACAAATTGTTCCGACGAAATTCCTTTCTGTATTTCCTGGTAAATCGACGAGCGAATGACGATTTCTGTTTCTTTTCCTTTGATTTCGTCGTCGTCTGGGCCTTTTTCCTTTCCGATCTTTTATTGCTGACTTTTCCTTGTGCTTTGCTTATGCAGTTGTAGTTTATTCCCTTCTCTCCCTTTCCTTTTTTTTAATGCTAAAGACTTCTTTGGTGTGTCCCTTCCGCGACCCGCGAATTTCCGTCTATTTTCTGTTCATCTGCTTTCTGCTGTCCCTGTCGTCCATTGCATGATTAAATTGATGTAAAATAATGAAAAATGTGTTCCCAATTTCAAAATTGTCTTTGACAGTTGCGGAAGGGGACAAGAAATTATTGTCAAGTCTGCTCGCAATCTTACAGTCGAATATTTAGTCACTGCCAGCATCTGTATGATCAAGCCATTTGTTGGCGCAGGCGAAGCGAAATAAAACAGGACTAAGTCATAAAACTGGTGCTTGCGAGCACAGTTTAAAAACGTGCCCAAACTTTTGTATACGCATTTTTCATCTCCGTGCGTCGAGCACCGCGGTGCGATGATTTTCCATTTCAGATTTCCTCTTGCTGAGTCATACAAAGTAAACACGACTTTCTCCAAGAACCTCAAAATCGTCTGAATTTCTGAATCTGGTCTTTTACTTTTTACTACGTCGTTCTTTAATGTAATTGCATAAGTCAGCCGAGGGCAAAATGTAATGCACTAATATGAACGCGGCAGCCGGGGAAAGATGAAGAAAGTCTGAAACAAAGCAAAACAGGCTACAGTTAGAGTGAAAGCACTAACAGAGTTGACAAGTGCAGAAGGATGACGATGACGGGAGAAGGCAGCAGGCAGTCACCAGCCTCGACAACGAACCAGAGTATTAACCAGCCGTGAAGAGCGAGGAGGCATACAAAAGAAATAACATTGACATTTGTCGAGTAAGAAAGGCAAGAGAAAGGCGCAT
Organism: Mesaphorura yosii; assembly: GCA_009869945.1. Taxonomy (NCBI): domain Eukaryota; kingdom Metazoa; phylum Arthropoda; class Collembola; order Poduromorpha; family Tullbergiidae; genus Mesaphorura; species Mesaphorura yosii. The sequence continues at coordinate 40,716 of WIXG01000061.1, read as the reverse complement.
GCAACATGCTGCCGCCCGACAAGATGTAAAATGATAAAAGGGTTAAGATGCGTTGCAGTGCAGTGCAGTAGAGCCAAAGTAAAAAATAAGACGCATGAAATTAAAAAATGGAGACGAACGAAGCTGCGAGAGGCACACTGGCAATTGCAACTTTTATTGCAAGACCAAGAAATAAGTTGAAATGCGTGCGGGTGCGGGTACAAAAGTTTATAACGTTGTACTTTGTGTTTTGGATCTTCCTCGTCGTTCTTTTCAATTCCGACCGACTCCAAGAAACTTTCGCCTTGACTTTGGTTGCTGTTGTTTGGCTTGCACAATAGAATTACGAATTACTACATCACATTTTACAATGCCTTTCTTGTACGTTGCACAATGTTTTTTGCTCGCCTGCATTTTCATGCGCTTGATTTTTTAGTAAATGAGAAAATTCCTCCCCTTTTCGCTTTTGCTGTCGCTTGATGTTGTCACTTCTTTCAGGCATAAAATCTTTTATTATGGAAAGGCTTTTGGTTATTCTTGTTTACAGAATGTTATTCCAATTTCATTTATGTCCTGACTTGCATTATGGTTTTGTCAAGAAAAATTACTCGATGAATGCTGAATTCTACGAGGAATATAGCGACAGACACGTCATTAATAATAGAAGAAGATTATATTTCTAGTGACATGAAAGCCTGCTTACGCTACTTTTTCTGCCTCTCGTCCCGTGAAGAAAGATGTCTTTCACTGTAGGATTTGCGCATCCGGGCTCAGGTTCGCGGAAGAATTAGGACAACCCTGCCAGCCGAGCCCAAGAAAGCTAATTATTCTTAGCTTAGCCTTAAACAAGGCCCAAGACTGAATCTTCGTATGTGGCCGCCCACTTCGTAATAATTCAGCGTAAACGAGCGCTTAAGAATTCAGAAATGAAATTAGAGTTCATAAACACATATGTTATGCTGGCTTTTATTACCGGATCTGAGCTAATGCATTTATAATGAGGTTAAATTGTATGTCATTGTGCACAGCGGCATTGCGCGATGCTTTTACTGGTACCGTACGCGAAATGGCAGGGCAGGCAGCAGAGAAACAAGTCTCGGGAGATTTCTTATTATTCTGCTTATATTTATGGGAATAGTTTGCCGTTTAGCGTTATTAAGAGATTATTGTCTAGCGCTCAAGGAGGGCAAGGACCGCTCGCCTGCTCTACTTATATCCTCACTGCACGATAAGAATTCATTCGTTTTATGGCGCCCGCATTTCGTGCGAGTCAGGCAAAATTGTATTCCACTTTCTTGTCCTACAAGAAATGGATTACAAACAAATTAAGCCGAAAGCTTTTTTCTGTATGGCATTAGCAAAATATGAGGCAGAACGAAAAATAATTATTATAACGGTTCGCTCGCTCAGCTGGTTACTGGTTTACTGGTTCATTCGTGTTCGCGTTTGCGGAATTGGCTTCGTTGCCAAATTAGAAAAGAAAAGAATAAGCGACTGCAGAAATAATAAACGACCCGGCGATTTCGCTGCATGGGTAAAAATAATAAAATATGGGCAAGGGCTGAAGAACATCTTGATACACACCTGCCTGTACAAACTTCCTGTTCAGAAATTCTATCATGGAAAATTACTACGTAAACGGTAAATGTAATTGCCTGCAGATGTGGATTGAGGGGACTTTAATTTGAATACAAGGATCTGAGGACCGTCGAACTCCAACTCTGCTCTCGGCTGCAATGTAATTTAATAAAAGATCCATGCCGGCGGCAGTGGCGAAGCAAACATTTACCAAGGCAAAAGAGTAGATTCCATGTTTCTAATTAAGCCAAGAAGCAAGAAAGCAAGATTAGCTTGAAACCAATTACAAGAATAAGCAAATGGCAAACAGAACTGAGAAAATCGCGTCAATATGTAACTTCAACCCGCAGATGAAATAGGCAAGCTTAAGCACAGCAAAGGCAAGCAAGAGAAGAGGGAGCACTTGGTAAATTAAAGAAATGCCTGTCAAGAGTGTGGAAGAGCGTGGAAGAGCGTGAGCGTGGGCGCGTCTGACGGAATGAATGATTTCCAATTTGATTGGCGTTATCCGGAAGTTACAAGTCAAGTGAAAGTAATTGTGTGGAGAGGAAACCGAAACCGTCAAGTCTCGCACGTCTGCGTCTGCCAGTTTTCCCATGCCCTCGTCTCGGAAACATAAGAGTTCTCAATCTGCCATACATAAATTGTGATTGAGATACTTCTTTCGCATTTCGCTTGGCACACTGTAGTATTTGTGGTTTCGTACCTATGCTTTGCTCGTGTATCGCATCGTGTAGACTTAAATTTAACCCCTCCACGAACAAAGTACACAGAACGAGCTGAAGTTCTTGCTTGGTTGAGTTTCAATAGAGCTCAGTTCCTACTCGCACACGGTACGCGTACGCGTTTTGTTATTCCAGCTGTTGTGTATCAAAACTTTCTCCCAATATGTACACTTTTTACCGTGCTCGCTGTACGCGATATTAACAACACCACTTGTGAAGTTGTAAGTTTTCCCTTTCCTCATCCTCGGATACTCAGCTTTCTTTCTACTTTCTCCCCTCGTTGTGAACTTTCACTTTGCTTTAGCTTCAACTGCTGATGCGTTTGAACTTGAAATAGGGAGAAAATCATATTTCTTCATAATAATAAAAATATATCATCTTTCATTTCGAGAGTCTCGAGGTGCTTGCTGGCTGGCTGGCACGACGAACTCTGGCTTTGCACTTAAGTTCAGGAAACTTTTTGAAAAGTAAATATAAATATTAATAAAGACAAATACGAGACTTTGATTTTGTTCCAGGCAATAATGAAGTAATGGAGAAGGCATGGATTTTGATTACTGTTTTCCTTTCATTACTGAAACTGAAACGGAGGCGAATATTTGCGGGAAAAGTGCTCTGGAGGGCAACGCACGAACTGCAACTGCAGGGAAGGATCTCACATTCCTTCGAGTTATTTGAAATTAATTTCTACCAGCCGAAAGTCAGAATTAATGTTCAATGTGGTCACGACGAGCTTGCATTGGAATGTAATTAATTCAATAAATCGTCTTTCGCCCTCCTGTACTTCAATTTTATTGGTGTGATCTGGTGAGTTTGTCTTATCAGCTATTGAAGTGACTCTCATTTTGCTCGTGCAGTATTTCTCCTAAATTTTTACCGTGTGTTCTTGCTCAAAATCTTACGACTCATTTCACCTTTTTCAGCAGTGCAAATCCAAACCTCTGATAAGAGCAGAGCGGAATTGGAGTCTTTGTCGCCGGCGCGGACAGACTCCCCAGAGAAAGTTTACACAGACGAAGGACGCGGAAGAGAAATAAAAAACTTTCTGTCGTCTGCCTTCATTCCATTTCATGCTTTCCAAACACATTTAGAACATTTGTATACGGGGCACTAAAGTAGCATTAGTCGAAGTTCCCTGTCAGTGTAATGTGTTTTACCTTAACCTGAACACTGCGTACTGAACTGCGTTATGTGAAGCTGCAGCGAGGCGAGAAAGAAAGCATTTGAAATTATACAGTGCGTCAACGGTGTTTGTAACGAAAGATTACACGCACTTCATACTTTTCTCATCATCGTTATCCTCCTCATCAGTATCAGAATCGGCGTATGTCTGTGGACGCATGAAAGTGTCTTGAGTACAAGAGTTCTATGCGCAGCAAGGGCGAGTACATTTTTCGGTTTCAAGTCTAATTTCATGATACACTTTATCTTATAAGCATTTGGCTTATTTACTGATATACGTGCAGATTTGCCTGCCTGTTCCGGTGAACTTTTCGTTGTAAAGCATGAATGTTTTCTTGCTAGCCAGCAAGGTTTCCGATTGATCGGGCCTTTCTTAAGCAGAATGCTTGGGATTAGCTATCGAGTCAGGGCCTGCCTACCAGCTCCAATCTTTAATGCATATGCTCGCGTGATTTCTCCACCAAATGAGAAAATTTCAGGCTTTTTCGGTGAGCCAAAGGAAATGGTTGATCTGATACTCCCCAGAGAAAGTGGGAAACAAAGAGATTTGACCAACTTCTAATTTTCAAAAGTATAATAATAATCTATCCACTTCCACGCACTCTCGCCTTTGATTCCACATTCCGCAACCGGCATCTGGCAGCGATATTTTTTGCAAACACGCATTTTGTTTTCGACTTCTACGCACTTTCACTTCCTTTCGCCCCACATTGCGTGGAGTTAATAAGTGATACTAGAATCTCCGTCTTCCTGACTCTGACTTGTATGGATACGTAATTACTTCCACGCGAAAGCGTATACTTTCTCAATTATACCGAAAACTTTACTTGTACATTTTTCTTCGGTGCTTTATACACCATTTGAGAGAGTTCCTTGACTTTGCTTCCCATCAACCGACATAGAATGAAATGAATGAATGCACGAATGAAAAAGTTGGAAGTGAAAAAGGGAGCAAATAACTAAAGAATTCCGCATCAAGTATTTCAAGTGCTAATCTAGAAATGGAAATGAGGAGCAGTCGAAGCAGTAGAAAGCATTCATACAGTTTTAAGTTCTGGTTACATCTTTCGTTAGTTTTTCAGTTAATTTTAAAAACCAAGAGAAAGAAAGGGAATTTTTCCTTAAAAGCATTTCCTGGGCTTTTGTTCTTCAATCCTCTACAAATAATGCGAGTTTGGGAAAACTGCTCTAATTGTGAGTTGGCGCGATGGAGCGACGGCTCGTACGTTTGAATAAATTATTGCTCGCAGGCTGAGACTTTTTTGCTCACTCGCGATGAGAATTTAGCGACGAACGCCAAAACCCCGCTTTCAAACTTACCGGAAAGTTTCTAGATTCTGTGGCACTCGTCCCACGGTTGTGATGTTGCTGTACGGCGGTAAAAGTGCGAAGAAGTCCGTGTATTCGTACGACATGTCGTAGTGAATCTGTTAAAACATAGAAAAATGCATCATACATTTTTTGCAGTCACAAACTTTTAAATACTATGCGTGAATAAAAATGGAGTTGCTGCAAGGGATTATGAAATATGTTCCTCCATATTTTATAACACAACTGTAAACGTTGCATGCTTCAGATTTTATGCAAGAGTTGTGCGTTCATTAATCCATCGTGATGGAGTGACGAAAGACGGATTTCAGCGATTGTACACGAAACAGGAACAGTTGAAGGATTAAAATAAAAGCAATTGATAAAAGTATTATTAAAAGCTTAGGAAGCAAATTGTGCGTGGCCTTAAGAGTATTTCCACTTATTTGCTTGCTCCTTCGAGAAGGAGATTGGAACGAGGAAAAGATTTGAGGCAAGAAGCGGTCCTCATTCCAAATAAAAGTCACGTACGTCATGACTGGCTTAGAGTATGAATGCAAAACACCGGGAAATGTCGTGCCTTGTCGCCGAAATGTCGGCAGTCTCGGCAACTCAACAGCCAGATCTCGAAGGAGTAAATAAGAAGACAGGCGGTCGCTCTCGCAAAGATGAAAGTTCAAGTTCAAGACGTTCCTCGGAGAATGTGGAAGCGCAGCACAAGCAAGGAAAGTAATGAGGATAATAAGTAGATGAAAAGGAAAGAATTATATTTTCGTAATAATAGAAAAAGCGTGTGTGCGTGTGGTTTCTGTTCTGTGCAGGGCGAAAACAAGTACGAAATCGAAATCCGCAAACAGCAAAAGGCGAAAGCGAACGGCACAGACAAAGTTATGATTGTGGAAAGGATAAAATATGATGAAAGTTAAAGAAAGCGAACGAGAAGATGAAGGCAGACCGCTTGCGCTGGCCACACGCGTACAAACAGACGCAGATGCGTGAAGAGTAAATACGTCTTGCAAGAAATACGAAAAGAATCTCAGAGAAATACTTGAAACGTGATTTTATGAAACCAAGGCACTCACGATAATAAAATAAGATTCAAACAGAGATCAACTTACTGCGCTGCCTGCTCATAACCTTTGTGATCAAGAGCAGAAGGCCCGAATGTATTTATGATTGCGTCTACAATGCTTTTTATTTCTTTGTGTTTGGTTTTTCTTTTGGTGTTTCATTTTAATGTAGTACATGGCCAAATTTTTATAGTATTTACATTGGGCTTTGAGCCTGAGCCCGGGTTTGTCTGGTCTGGTCATGTGCCAGTGTTATTACCACAAAGCCAAAGCTCCAAGCTCAAGCTCCTTTTCTCCTCCGTGTGGTTTTGTTCGACGTCTTCTTAACCACTGCCGATGTAAAGCAGCAGTAGCAATGAGCAACGGGTTTCGAAAACCAGAAACCGGCACTAAATACGTGTTGCAAATAAAATACATAAAGCCATGCCATAAAATAATATCTTACAAATACAACACGCGCCAGCTTGCTGCAGTGCAAGTATTATTGCTCGAATATAATGTCTCTATACACAAATCTGCCTTTGCGAACCATTTAAATGAAATATCAGAAAAATAAACGCGGAGCACGATCTTTTATTGCACGTTCAGGGTAATTTGAGTAACGCTGGCCGAGGCTCGTTGGGAATGCGAGTTGTTCTAAAGTAAACGCATGAAGCAGCACTTCAGTGAAAGTCCGAAACTTTAAGAATTGGTCTTTAAACCATTCCTCATTGCATTTATGCGTCTGTGGCTGTTCTGTTTCTGCTTAATTTGGTAATTACGTGGTACTGAATTTTTAATCAGGTGGACAAAGCCAGTGCGAAGAGAAAGCTGTCGATTACGTTCACGTCCTCTTGTTTACTCAGCAATCATAATAAGTTGTTATGGTCGTGCTCATTTTACAGAGTGCAAAATGGAATGTATTACGAAAGCGAGTTCAATGAGTATGCAGCTTGACCATAACGCCTTCGTTCCACAGTGTCAACTTATTATGACAGTTATTTCCTTAATTTCTCGCACGGAATAACAAAACATGGTGCCAATAATTGCCCAATAAATTAGAAAATACTTTGGCTTGGACGCTTCCATTGAATATGAAATTCGAAAGGACAACCCAACGCGGATGCCCATGGCCATGTATCCGAATGCCCATGCATTCGAACATACAAATAAAAGTTCGTTGACCACCCGACATCGGATTATCTGAACGGAAACTATGCTGAGGCTCTGTTTTATGGAAGCCGCAGCTCGGAATGGGCACGGCTTTAATGACTTCAAGTACAATACTTAAAAGTTATTATGGAAGTTTTACCACAAAGTTCATACTGATCGAGTGCATATCTTTGAGTCGGCAGAATTCGGTTGAAAGTTCTTTTGTGGTTAAGCAGACATTCTTTTTGTGCTTGGCGCTCAATAATTACTCAAGTCTTCTCCATTGTTGTAGGCGACGCAATGGCTGTCAGCACAAATTAAAATTATTGCGTGCGACAGGCCAGAATCGGTGGGAAGAATAGGAAATAATTGCTCCAATAAAAGTGGCAACAGAGCATGAGCACGAAACCAGCGCAGGGGAGAATAATTGTTTGGGCTTCAATTAAAACAAATGAATGTAACTGTCAGAATATCCATTTGCTGGCTCTAGTCTTTGACTTTGTCGTGTGACTGACTCCCCTTTGATTTCTGTCGTCTGACTCTCCCGTTACTCGTTAAGTCTCCCTCCTTGTCATTACTCTCGTAAGTGGAAAGCAAGTTCACTTGCATCGAAAACCACAAAAGTTGTGACCAGCCGAAATTCGTATTCGTGTATCCGGATCGCTACGAATTGAAAGTATGCTTGGAGCCTTCGTCTCACTCATCGTAGTCTTATGAGGAAGAAACATCATTAATTATGCCGATGGATTTAAGAAATCAATTTAAAGAAATTCCCGGACTTTGTAATGAAGACAAATGGCTTTAGAAAAGTCAGTAAACAAACGACACTCGTTGAAAGTGCAGTCGTTGCAGTTTACTGGTCTCGTGGAGTTTATTTTTCGGAAATTGACTGCAGATCCAATTAGTAGTCTTTAACAAGGAAACGGAATCAATTTATCAAAGAACCAAAGGAACGAGCGAAAGATGGAAGACAGTTGAAGCCAAATCACATTGAATTGATCCTGAAGAATCGAGAAATTCCTCATTTCATTTACAAGCCAGTAACTAAAAAAGAAACAAGCCAACTGCAACCGCGGCAGGATGCAACAGAAAGAAATTAAAACTTTTGTTTTATTTGATTATGGCTTCAATTGAATTCTTTTATTTCCAGAAAAGAAATTCTCGTTTAGTATTTAGGATTGGAAGGGGAGGATCAAAACGAAGCATTCGGTAAAGACGGCGGTGAAATTTGCTTAAATGAAAAGAAACAAAGGGACAATTCTCGGCTGACATTATAAAAATGTGAAAACCAGAAACCAGTAGAGACTTTGTCTTGGAACTGAAATTCTTGGTTCATTGTGCTCTGGTGTAAACAAAGCAGCGCATGCTTATTGGTTTTGTCTCCGGTTGCCGCATCCGCACCGAACGAGTCCACAATTCATTTCAGATTGTTCTGCAGTTACAATCACAGCACGGCCAGTCAACCAGCCAACCAAACTCATCATATAAATTAGAAATGAAATGAAAGGGAAAATTTCCCTTCCTGTGAGCGGAAACATCAACCAGGGCTGAGAGACATGAGACAATACAAAAACTATTTGCAGCCATTTAGATTGTGCCTGTCTCCTGCTTGACTTTTGACTCAGACTCGTGGCTCTCAGTTCTCGACTGGCTGGCAGGCATTGAATGACAATTAAATATGAACCACTTGGGAAACTTGGGAAGGAAAGACAAGACTTTCGTTATAATGGTCTACCATTACTGACATGAGCTGTGGCGCGGCGTGTAATTTTTCATTACAAACTTTAAACAAAAGATCGATGTCGTAATTTGATAAGGAGCTGCTTCATAATTTCTTGGCTCGGAGCGTGTACATGATTTTTGTGAGAAAAATTACGAAAGGACAAGTAATTTTTAATAGTCAACCAGGAGCCTTATGAAACTTATATATAGAAAAATTTGACTAATTATTCCTCATAAAATACACCAAGTCTCACCGGTGCGAGAAAACTAACGCCAACTCGAACTGATCAGATTTACACTCGAGAAGAATGTACACAAAGAATTTGAATAATTCCAACGCAAGTCAAACAAATTATGCCTGCTCGCAATTTTTGTGCGTTTGACGTGTTGAAAATGTGCCCGTATAATATTTCCATATTGATCGAGTATAATCTTGATTTCACATGCTTCCAGTTTCGCAGAAAGCAGAATGTTTACCAAGATTAAGAATTTGCATTGGTCCGATAAGCCTTTGTATGACTTGTGAGGACCTTGCCTATGAAAACACGCAGAAAACTTTCACCAATCTGCCAGTCAAGTAAATACGCACTTTTCTCCATGCACGAGCGAAACGTGTATGTTTTTGTCGTGTGAAAGTGTTCACAATGCTTGAACGCGTGTAAGTCAGAGCAACAATAACGAGTTGACATGCAATCTAATCTCGACTACACACACTTGAGCGCTTATGCGATTTCGTGCAACACGTTAAGTCCTACTTCTTAGTCTTGCATGCAAATTATCCACAAAATCACACGGTTCAGTGCTCAATCTTCGAGTTTGTGCGTAACTTTCGATTTGCAACCCGAACCTTTTAATTTGCATGAAGGGCCGCGAGGCGACATGCCGATGCCGACACGCGTCAGTAATTTATTCGGTCCCGTAAGTTATTTTGAAAGTTGTATAAATATGATAGTAAAATTACGCACTTACACAGCAGGCTCAGGCTACAGCTTGGCAAGGAAGTATTTCGACATGACATTTTATCCTGATAATTATTATTATTACGCAGCCTGTCTCCTGACTGTGAATGAATGAATGCTAATGTGACTGGAAATCTAATCTCTGCTGTCGTAATGTAACGACAGTGTAAGACCAAGTAATTAAACAGGAGGGGAGGCAAAAATAACACTTTTCCTTGAGCAAGAAATCTCGGCCTGCTCTGTCACAAAATTAAATCGCAGTCGCAGCTTTTCTTTCACACTCACGCACTGCGTAAGTTTGTTTGCCTTTGGACAGGAGCACGGTGAAAGTTGACTTTTATTCACAAAGGAAAGTGGTTGTTATTATTAGCACTTGGGGACTTATTTTCATTATAAAACTATTTCAGCCTCGCACATGCACACTCGTACGAACCGCCTTGGATTAGCATTAGCAGATCGCACTAAGCAAAAATGGTCCCATAAATTCCATTAGGCTCTTCTCCTTGCAGGCAAGCAGGCAGACAGGAAGACGCCAGAATCTTGATAATGATAGTGCAATGAAACTTACGACCAGCACCAAGGCGAAGGCGGGGTTCTTTCACTTTCTCTCACATTTTCGTTTAATGACCTGCCCGGCAGTATGCAGGCAAGAAACGCAAGCATTTTGACAAGTGAATGAATAGAGAACTTCTTTGATGTGAGGTACGTTGCGTTTTGACGTGGTGGATTGCTAGCCAGCTTGCTGGCTGGCTAAATTGACTTGTGAAAAGAGATTAAGATGTCGAGCCAGTAAGGCAGACAAGCCAAACCAAACTTCATTTTGAATGGAGCGCATGGAGAATGAAATGAACATGAAGAGGAAGAGAGCAAAGAAAGAAGGAAAGCCAAACAAACAGCTGCTAAGCTTTCATGTATTCTGGTCTGTGATGGATCACCGTGATTGAATACGGTGTAATGCGCATGATTTAGTGAGAAGTAACAATAGCATGAAAATCTAATGTGTGGTTGGGAGAATTTACACGCGATCCGCGAAAGTCTCAAAATATTACATCCAATCAAGTGTAAATTGAGACAGATGTGCATTTAAGCAGTGTTTTGCACGAATACTAATAACACGGTGTGCCACGCACACCGTGTTGAATGATGTTAATAAAAAAGCAATCAGCAATCAACTTCCCTGCAGCTCGACTTCCCTGCACAAATGCTATTAACAATAGCAATTTCATTTTGAGATGTCAGAAGACACGACACGAGACACGTACCTGTTTTTTGGTGAGTGCTTGCCATGAAAAATGAAGATCTTCCACCTCTGGCGGGACTGTCACCACAAAATTGAGTGCGTACTCGTTCACAACTCCTTCCTGAATATAATAAATGTCCGATGAGATACCTGTGCACGAAAAAAATATAAAAATAGAAGGCATTAGTTCCTGAACGCTAGAATTGCGAATTGAAGGCATCTTTTACATTCTGCATGCATGTCTGCAATATTCACCACCATTTTGAGTTTTTTGAACAACTATTTGCAGAAGTGAAAGGCTCACAGACCGACGGTCGGTTGGGTTTCTCCACTTTCTTAGAAACTCGCAGCCGCAAACGCAACACTTTATGCATAATTCATGCGCATTGTGAAGTAAGACAAATATACTCACACCGTGAGCTATTACGGTACTAAACTTCACATTTAAATGTCCGTGTAGCAATTTCGTATTCAAACCCGGCACCGAATTTTGTACGAAAATGAAACGAACGTTAAGAACTTACTTCCTGCCGTACCGTGTACCGCGTACCTCGTACGAAAGGGGAAGTAAAGTGAAAACATAACGTTGTTTAATAGCTTGTAGCTGCCGAGCAGTACAACATAATTTAGTTTTTAAACCCATTTGCCCATTAAAGCTGGACTGGATGCGGATAATAAAGAACAGGTAGGCAGTCCCTTTCCGTATTCATAACTCATTCAATGTTTTTATCTGCACATAAATCAATTAAATTCTGGGGTTGAGACGTGCACCGGTAGCAGAATGTTTGTTTTAAAGCCATAAGCCAATTTTCCGCTTGCGGTTTCTCCACGCAGGTCCAGAAGAAATTACGAAATGAAAAGAAATATTTCATCGGTGCACTTAATGGGCAATTAGTTGAAATTACATTTAACTCACACTTTGGAGTTTGCTTTGTGCTAAAGTGCATTCCGCAAAAATTGCTCACGAGGGCTTTCCTAATTTGAGATTGCGTTATTTATTGCAAAGTTCGAGCCTGCAATCGCAATAATTCTGGATCGTGGCAGTTCAATATCTGTTGCAAAAGCCAATCGCTTTTCGTTACTCTAAAAGGCTACGTGGATCTGACGTTTGATTAAAATTGTTCGCAAAATGTATTATTCACACACTCCACTGAACGAAGCGAGCAGCAAAATGAATACGTGATCAGTGAACGTGAGTTTTAAAATTAATATGTTTGCGAAATTCGAATTTATTGCCTACTCATGGCATGGTTCTTTGACTGTTTTCAATATCCACATCGTGCTTTGTGAGCAGTGCCGAAACATGTCCTATCCAGCATTCGACTCGATGTACTATCAAAAGCCCACAACGTATACAAAGTTAAAGGATTGATTAATTTCCGGAGTGCGAGAGATAAATGACTCTCCATGCCTGCCATTCAGAGTCTAACTGCGCTTTCACTTCCTTTGCTACGATGCACAAATGCATGTGGCTCGCCATTTAGTTTCACCTTGAGAAACATTTAGAAAAGACGCGCACACACGTTCGAAAGGCCCGAGTCGAGCCGCGTCATTAGTAAATGCAATGCACAAGCTCGGCTTGCAAGAGAAAATCTAAATTTAAAACGTGCCTGCTAATAATAATAATAATGCCCTTCTTTTCTTCTTAAATACGAATGCAAATGAGAGACTCGTGCAACTGCAACGTATAGGAAAATGAGGAAAAAATGCTGGTAAAAGTGACTGAATCAGGAACAGAAAAGGTAACTCACAGGCAACAAAGAATTCAAACTGCGCGTTGTAATGACTCCTGATCACGCGATAATAAAATGTAATTTTTTCGTCTTAGTTATGCTTGAGCACTACTGCGTTGCGCTGCATGGTGAGCGAGCGAGTGGGTGAATGAATGAAGTTATGGTGTAATAAATTTACTACCAAGTCAAATGGAAAGAAAGAGAAAAGAAGCGAACAAGAAAGCAAATCTTGGAGCGGGAATCATGTTCAGTGAATCTACAAGCTTGCTTTCACGCATCGAATTGGAAAAGCGCAGAAGAAATTCTAAAATATTATGAGTTTGAGGAGAAAGCTTTCATGCGCAGAGATTATTCAATGGGTTCTATTAAGACAATGTGCACTTAGCAGTCCATACATTATTATTGCACATATAGATAAGCCATAAATATGAATTTTTTATGGCCTCAACCTCATAAATCCCTTATGCAATTACTCGTCGAGGCAGGAAGGAAAGGGTTTCACCATTTCGCATTCAAAAGTTGTGGGCATATGGTCCCCAACTGCAAACTGCCAACATCGTGTCCTCGGTCAGTCGCTAATAGCTTTCACTTTCAATGTATTTGCCGTTAATTTGCCTTTTGCATTTGAATTGTTGAAAAACGACACTTTGTTACCAAAATTGATTAGAAACATGTGAGTAAATATTAGCTTGATGCCTTTTTTATTCCTCTGTCTATAAAAGTAATTAGACGTAATTAAATTCTTGTGTCGACTGGAATTCGGAAGCGTTAAATAATTATTTGTCATTTGAGCTTTCAGGAGTACAACTTAATTATTTTTTGAGGACGAGACTTCATTTCAATCAATTCGTGGCGTTAGGAAAGTCAATGCTCTTTTTTGTAAACAGAGTACACGTTTGGAAACCTAAAATTGCTAATGCATCCATTTCACGAAATTTACCGTCGCCGTGGCGCATTTGAATGAGAACACAGCAAAATGGTAAGTGAATTCAGATAAAGTCGAAATGGAATCTGCACATAAATGTGCAAAAGTGATAAGGAAATGAAAGGCCGGTAGCGGAGAAATATGCCTGAGAAATATACACACTTGGGCCCGGGCTCAGGAATGCCATGCAAAATCGAATTCTCGTGATTTCCTTTGCATTTTTCACTTTGTAGCTTCTTTAGAACTTCTAGGATATCATCTTCCTTGTTCTGCGCTCTCCGTTCAAGTTAACTTTGAACAGTTTTACATTTAAACTCCAAACTTTTTTTTAGTACAAAATACACACAAAATGTGCCGAACATAAACATAAATTCAGTACAGGCAAGGCAAAGACCTTTGAAAACTCGAAAAGAACGAACATTAAAAGGCAAGGTGAACTGCATCGAATTGTCAGTGTAAGGCAAAGATACGCGAACTCAAAGTTAAAGTTCTCTAAACGCCGAGAGAAGGAATGAATACGAACAAGGCAAAGACGACGAGTCGAGGAGAATCTTTCTTATTGTACAATTTCTCACCAGAATACCAATTGCTTCTTGTTCTCACACTTTCTTTCAGACTTTCTTTCTTCTGCGAAATGTTTTACAACCAGTTTAACACTCACTCAATTCTTAACCACACACCAATGAAGTTTTTCCGCGTCTCTTCTGGGACTCTTTCTCCTCACACAATTTATGTACATTGCATTACCGGAGTGGTCGTGAATGGTTTCCTATCTGGTTAGCCGTGGCAGTGCAGTGGGATGGTCGACATGGCTGGAAACTTTATTATCAGCAGTGAGCTGAAATGAAATTAGTTTCAAAGTTGTCAAGAGTGTGAGAATGCACGATGCACGAGCTCAGGCCGGCATCATGTCACTTGCTGTGCCGTCGCCGGTCGCTGAAGGCTGACGCTTGCTTGCTAGCACGGTTCCCAAATTGTTGAAACTCCATTTACCTTTGAATAAATGACTCTTGTAGTTTAAAAACTAATTTTATATCAGCCAAAATTGTATTATTCACTCATGATCATCAGATGCAGCAACGAGCGAGGAACCACGCGATGCGTGGCTGCGTACTGCGTGGTGCGTACGAAGAAAGTTTCACGTGAGTAATGTGCCTTCACGGCTCATGTTTAAATTTCAGAGTCCTACAGCCATCGCCATCATCCAGTGAATCCAATCTGCAGCAAAGGCAAGCCTCTGGTTCGTTTACGGAGTGTCAATGAGTAATTTTGTATGTTTTGCTATTTGTATTTTGTCAACTTCAACTAAACTCCAGTCTAATCTCATTTGTTCAGGAGACAGCGGTAAACTTCGCGACGTATCTGTAAATGTGCTTGCTGAGCTTGTTGGAAGTTCGAATCTGTGAGTCTACTCACTCGAGGCTGTGAAAACGGTAAATTCAGAACCAGAGCTAAAAAATTCAGTGCATCAAATTCACCAACATTGGCAGAATGCTTAGCGAAGGAAGAAGTAAAACAATTTTGAACGTACGTGCTGGTTCTTAGCATTATTATTTTATTTCTTCGTATGACACGTTACGTTACGCAAAAATGGCAAAAATACGATGACATCGCCGGCGATTCGCTGTCATTGCATTGCATGCAATCTATTAAGTCTTATCTCACTAGTCAACAAGAGGCAGCAGTGATGATGAAAAATGGTGCGTCTTGCGTCTATTCATGAGCTAGACAAGCTTCCCTTTCATTTTTCCTAAAACGTTCATTGATTTATTATATTAATTTTTCCAAACCGTTCCATTATGATTACCAACACCCGTTCGTTTCGTTCTACATCAGAGACAGAAGCCCCGGTTCTTTTGTATTTGTTGTTGGCACATCTTAAGCTTCCGTTTCCTCTGCACTGCACGTAAAACTCGTGCTGTACTATATGAAATGAAAAGCAAATGGACAATAAATTTACAGAACGTTTCCTTGAATTTTAAATTTTTCCATTGTGCGTAAATCTGTGTTTAAAAACGTATGCTATCCTCCTGCAAAGACTCTTATGCCTTGCACGAAAGTTGTACGACTGCGAAAGAGCACGAAAGCGGGAATAAAACGGAAACTAAGAAAAATGCTGAATGCTGGGTTAATGCAATGTAATATTTTATGTGATATATAGAACGCCATGCTCCGTCAGCTTCGTTCTTCCCTGACTCGCTGGTGCCTGGCACAAGTAGCAAGAGAAAGCATTCAGGTCCACCACCGAATGCAATACGCAAGATTTTCTTCGCATCACACGCAATGGCATTAATCGACACGGACTTGAACACCAAACCGAATGTTTAAAGTTATCTTCTCCTGGCTGCGCTTTGTGGTTCAAGCCTCAAGAGCCAAAGTCTCTACTCGATGCACTGGCAATAAGCAATATTCTATTTTCTTATTCTTATCTTCTTGTCCAACGACTGACTATCTTTCAATTCTATCAAACAGCTGCCCTACCCAGCCAGTCAGCATTTCGTACTCCTTCGATGCGAGGGTAAAAAATAAAGACTGCTTTCACAAATTGGGAATCCACCGCCAGCGCCAGCAAAGGTTCTCTTCCTCCTCGAGCGAAGGATAACACAACGCTCATTTCTGTCCTGTCCTGTCGTGTTTTGTATCAATATGGCCAATGCCTTTTTATTTTCCATTTTTTATACATTATTTGCTCAAGGATATTGATCGATAGACTCGACTCACATGTATTACTAAATTACAAATTTTTGTTCTGGTTGGTTTAACCGAATATCCATCTTGTCTCTTTGCGTTATTACTTCGTTCCCCGTGAAGGCTCTGCTTCGATGCGTTTCTTAATAACATTCTTTCTTTTAACTTGCTCTCAAAATTGGTTGCTGAGTCCTTTCAAGAAATTGACTTTCAAAATATGTTGAGAATATAAAGTAAGATTTAGTAGCAGAACGCTTTCACCGAGCAACTTTCAATTTAGGCACTTGCAAGAGCAAGTCGGAGTTCCTAGCTCGAGTGTTTTTGCTTGTCGCATGAGTAGAGTTTTATGATCACTTATTCACCAGAACTCAATCAATTCTCAATGTTGTTCGCAAGAGCGAACGAGCACGAGGAATGACACGAATAAGAATTGCCATGCACTAGGCAAGCCAGTTTAAAAGGAGCGTAAATAAAACCGGCACGTGCCAAAATTTTAAAATCATAAAAATTCAGTCACATCACAATTCAATTCAGATTTCGTGCGTGCTTATGCGAAAAGTTTCTTTGTTTAAATCGCCATAGTAAAACTAGAACTTACGGCTCAAGTTTTAATTCTCATTAATCTCTGCTGTTCGAAGTTCGAGCAGGAGGCTCATGTAAAATATCGCTATTAATAATCCTTTGTCATGAAATATTAGATCACTTTCTTACGTAATAATTGTATTACATGTCGCAGTGGCAAATATTCCCTTCCTCTTCTCCGCTGCCTAGCCGAAACCACAATAATATCAATAGTTTCAAAGTTTTGATTTAATATCAAGCACAGCGTACATGGCGGAAATGTGGTAGATGGAAATCAAGTACGGAATGAGAGCCGAGCAACAAAGTTATTGCCAGAATATTCCAAATTGAGAGTGCTGCATACTTCAACAACTTAAATAATAAGGGTCATTAACTTTCCTATATGCACAGTTCTGAACAGCAATCCGGAAAATTGGAATTTCTAATTAAAAGTCTTTCCTATTTTCTTAATTACGATGTTTGTTTATTTTACCTTGTGCTTTTGTAATTGGCTCAAATTGAGTTCGGGAGATCGTGCCAGTGCTTCGACACGAATGCCCAGTCTTTAGTTGAGTCTGGCACTCACTTATCCAACCTAATTTGAGTCTATTTTTCACTTCTATGACTTCACATTCGAGTATGAGCGGATGAAGCTTGTAAAAATAGTCTGCTCGCCGTGTCAGCAAAATAGACAGGCATTGACTTCAAACAAAACAAGAAAGCGCAGCGCAACGTAATGCATTCAATTCGACAGCTAACGAACTCGTTCGTCGTTCGCTCAGTTCGCTGTTGACTGCGGAGCGGAAAGAGAAACTAATCTAAACTCAAACTCAATGTGTGTTGCACCACACGACGAAAGAGTTGGCTCACATGACACTTGACACGGCGCAGCAAGCGGTAGCTGCGAGGAAAGTAAATAAAGACAGAAAGACGGACGAGACGAGACAAGAAACAAAGAAACGAGTGTAAAGAAAAGAAAATGACTTCTTTCACCGCACGCGCAACACTCACGACACTGAAAACTGGAACTTTGACACTTTGTTTTCCTTTTCGTCCTTCCTTTGCTTTGCGGTTACGTAATAACAATATTATCACCGGCTGATGAAAGCAATTGAGTCATGTCCCGCCGCGCGTGGATGTGCTGGCCGAGGCTTGGTTGAATGTATGAAAACAATTTACGCACGTGTCAGTGAGAGCGAGAGACTTGTGGCCACACTGACTGATATTATCGCCACAGAAATCCATTACATTAGTCCTCCTTTACGGCCACGTGTTACTAGTATTCCAGCGTGATGTGCGCGCGTTAATGGCTTCACAGTGGACCAGTGGTCACATAGATTTGGGAAATGTGTGGCAATAATGTCGCCCAGTCTCGACTCCAAGGAGAAGTAAAGTAGAATTAAAGACGAACTGGCAAGTAGTAAGCGGAATGGCGAGGAGCGACTGGCGAAAATGCCAACCCGAGTCTGAGTCGTCAGTCCTGATAGCTTGGGAAAGCCCATAACTAAAAATGACAACTTTCCAAGTGCTCGGACATAAAAAGTGCTTGCCAGTTGCTTCTGAAACGAAATAAGTAAGCGAACAGAGAAACATGACAATTTACTCGTGATAATAATGCAGGTTAATGTTAATGCCTTCTAGAAATTATGGCTGTTAAAATTCGAGACGAGAGAGGCTTAAACACGGCCGACCGTTAGAATTGAGAGCATGAGCTCATAATAATTTGTATATAGTTCGCTTCCTGTTTCGCTCCGATTACGAGCAGGACTCGTTAATTATTTTGCCAATAATGCCTGCGCTGTGCGTGGAGTTGACGTCTTATGAGACTTGTAGAACGAACAACAATCCTTTTCCGTTTCATTTGTCGTACGCGTACGGGCCCAGAGTTCAGCCTCTGGAGAGTTGCTACCTCAGATTTCCATTTACAACGACGCTTTATATTTCCCATGCCATTACAACAATAATGTGCGTTCCCCGTGTGCCGTGCGCAAGTAACAACTTAAAAGACTTTCCTCACAGCAGGAAGTCTTGTTCTTGTTCTGTTACCTTCTGCGTGTGTCATGTACAATATGGCTTTGACTCGAAGACTTCAGACTCGTGCCTGCCTTGCTCGATTCTTTTGGTCTTTGCACTCTGCACAATAAATTCGGTCGCGTCGCGGTGTCTGTCGTGTTCGCGTAGCTTGCTGTGCCTGAGAATTTCTTCGTACTGAACCGAAATTATGAACTGAATGAAATATTCTACAATGAATGCACTTGCAGGTTGGGTACAAGTGTAAATTAAACATGTCATTACAATAGAAAGCATTGACTTTAGGTACGAGTCTCACTGAAACCGATTTTGATGGTGGTGATGAGCGCGATGTCATTCACAGGCACCAAGCAACAAGAAATCAGGAGTGGAAAATGAAAATATTCAGCCAGGCAGTGTATAACTTTTGCTTTGCAACCTGTGGGGAGTAGAAAAGTTCACAAGTTACTTCAAAACGGCGGGGACAGGTTTCCCGTTGCCGTTTCTGATTTTCGAGTTTTCCCACTGCAATCGCCAAAGAATAACTCGTCAGCACTCCCCTCCCACGCGCACTTGACAGCTTTGTTGAACGGGATCGCCAGTGTCATTCAATTTTGTAAATTGTGCACTGAACAGGGTGAAAGTCTGCACGTGAAGAAATCTATTACTCATTTCTTCGGAAATAGGAAATATGGCTGGAAATGTTGGTCCGTGTCCCTTCTACCTCACAAGTCACAATACAACATAGCAAGAATACCATTAGCAGAGAAGAGGCTGACATTTTATGTCCGTGGGGACTGCAATCATGTTCTCTCTTACGTTGTACATGCTGTAAATGTCATCGTCGCTGTATTCGAAATATTGAATTCTAAGTCTAAGCTTTGTCGTGCGTCCGAATTTCCAAATGCCAGGCCCACGAGGCATTCAAATTCCAGTAAGGCACTGGCCAAAGATAGGATTCGATACTTTGATGAAGACATTCAGGACTTTATAATCTGTAATGCGAAAAATTCATTTTTGAAATGCAAACTTTTTTTAAACTCAATATTTGAAAAGTTGGCGACAATTTCACACATCTGCGATTTGCGGTTACGGTAGCGGTCCAAACGTGCGAGTTCGTTTGATCTTATTTCAGTTATTGTAGAATAATTTAACAGGATAACTTTTTGTCAAACAGCGAAGTTTTGAAAATATGAAGCTAAAAAAGTGAGGCGTTTATGTAAAATTTGAGAAGAAAAGATCAGCAAATATTTCAAATATTACAACATATCAAAGTTCTGGTTGATCTCAACGCGACGATAACGTAAGCTTTCAAATAAAATTCGGTCTTTTGCGGAAACTCGAATCGGAGGCTGCCTTTCCTTCGACTGACTTCCACCTCGCAGATTTTGACATTTTATCCTCTCATTTCTTAAAGCAAGCAAAGTTTGCACATATGCAGACATTGAGATCAGGGAAAGCAGAACCGATCATGCCATGCGAGTGCAAGCAGTAAAAACCCAAGCTGAAGTTCGGAGAAAGAAAAAAGAAATCCGACATTCACATTTTGCACGTTTTATTACAAGTTTTACAATACCTATAATCACATCAAATGTCACTTCCATACGAGAACAAGTGCAAATGTCAGGCAATACTCGAAACTCCGAACGAACCCACGAGTTCATTGAGTACAAGAAAGGGGTTTTTGAGTGGCTCAAGACTCAAGACAAGGACCATAAAAATTCAGGTAGCTACAAACTTTCTTGAGGTTCAAGTACTTGAAGTGTTGAAGAAACTTGACTTTGGCTTTGGCCACCGCACCATTTCCGCTATCCCTGTCATAATTTCATACACCACAAAATGTTCAAGATTATTGCTTTAGTTTCTCCATTGGCTTAAACTGAAATGTCTTTTACGGTCATGGAACCTTTTTGATTTATCAATAACAATGAATGAGTGACGTTCGGAATTTAATGATGTGTGAGTTGCGTGCAATTCGGAGAATTCGAATTCCATTATTCAGAGGCAAACAATATTTTCTTTAACCAAGTAGCCAGTCGTGAAGCATTTCTCAATGAATTTGATGGCACGGCACTCGGAATTCAGAATTCTGAAGTCAATCATTATCCAGCGCACTATCAACGACACAGAAAACAGGAATAAATGATGACACAACGTTGTAGTGGCCTAATGATGCCTACAGTCAAGAAAAACATACGCACTGTATTTGATTGCAAAAATGCCGAGCAAACAAAGCCGCAATCAAATAATTTATCATGTCTTGGGTCCTAATCATATTCGAATAGTAATTTTCTTGGGAAAACGCAAGCAAGTAGCCAAGTTTCATTTATTCATGGCCTTATTACGGAACATTTACTCGTGGCATTACTTCTCGACCCGCAGGGCCGACCTAAGAATGGGAACGAACCTCGTTACGGCTTATTACGTAATTGCATACGAAGAAGGCAAATGGGTTGAGAAAACAATGCACTTATTATGGCGTGGCGTGGCGGTAATTATATGCTTGAGTTTACCATGCAATTTCTGGAACTCTCTTCTGTCCAAGTACAGATTAAAAGTTGCTGATGCATAATAGTTTGACGAGAGTTGGACTGCGATGATCACTAATAACCACTTGAGAACCAGTGAACCACAATTTGTTCGAATTATTTTTGGAATTTTACAAAATGTCATTTCTTCGGCGGTCGAGTGACTCGCAGCGACTTTGCTCCTGATTTTCATTCTGACGCCGGTTGTCATTTCACTGAAACGGACACTTGTGAAATGCAATTGCGGTTGCAGTTGCATTCAAACTCAAAAAGTTCAAAAGTAATGGGAATTGTTACTGAGTCCGCGTCGTCGTCGGTGCACCAGAATTAAAATAACGTCTTATGGCTTGTAGTCATGAAACTTTATTAAAATCCTCGTGATTTTCGTCCCATAGTTATTCACTGTTGTAAAACAATTCACAAAACTGCCTGGAGTCTCGTCGCCTGCTGCACTTCCGGTTCAACTTTTCACAATTGTAATAATCGTGAGAAATGCATGACAATTTGAAATCATCGCACCGCGCTGCGCTGCCGAGTTCTCATGTAATTTCAGAGGTCAGTGTCACTCAAAGTTCAGCACTTTAATGACAACGCATTATGTGAATTCTGTCGTTTGTAATGGTTAGCATTTGAGACTTGGCTGAATATGAAACTACAGTTCCGGGTAATAACCGTACGATATTTTCGGTCATTGAGTCCAACTTGCGACAAAATCACTACAGACCAAAATGCTGAAAACTATTTAGAACCGCAGACGCATTTACAGACGCTCTTACGCACTCGCCGAGTTGAGAAAACCAACTGAGGCACAGTGAAACAGCGACCGACTGGAAATAAACGATGAATGGGGAAAATGAACGCGACGAGCAATATTAAAGTATGGGAAAAGTTCAGCAGTGTGTTATTTTATTATGACTCCAAATACCCGAATTGCCCCCAGAATACTCCTTCCATTGCCCTGTGCTCGAGTTCTGCTTGTTTGAAGCTCAAAGACTTTGTGCAGACTGGCAGGGCTTGAAACTCAGAGCCAGAACCAGACGCATACAGGCGCACGCACAAGCACACGCATTGAAATAGCATTAACCTCAGCTATCATAATACTAAACGACTTACCCCTTGCCTTGCCACGCTATGCTACACTTGGAAATTCACTGAGCATTCTCGCTTGCGGAGTTTCTGGTGTGGTGGAAGCTTCGGCATGATCCACTCTCTTTTAGGCTCTGCAAATCTTGAGACTTGAGACTGGTTTCACTGCAACTGCAAATGCACGTGAAAAAGGTTTGCGGATTGGGCTTATCCGATGCAATTTTTGTGCACGATGTACTATAATAAGGATAAACTTAATATTATAATGCAATGTGATAGTAGCATGAATGAATGACAAAGTGTCATTGCATCGCATTGCATTTCTTATCAACCATGCCATTTTGCGATGTGCAATGAAAATGCATTTCTGAACTGAAGTGATCCATTGTCGATCTAAACCAATCCAGAATCTAGAACTCAGTGTTTATTATTTCGATACTTGGAGAGACAGCCAAACTATGCTATGCCAGTATTCGTGTGTTGTGCGTTTATCGTTTTCATCTCCATTTGTCGGGTTGTCATCCTTCATCATCATCCCCGATCATCTCGTCGTGTCTAGCTAGCAGTAGTCTCCATTACAGAATCCACGCTTGCAAGCACGAAATACGCAAATCCACGCTTGCATTCGAGTTGGGGGATACGTGCCTGAAATTCATCAATCTTCCGTCTTTTCACTCACTCAGGCGCGCATTCAATCGTAATACAACGACCGAGTTCAAATAAATATATTCCTCGCTGGATTTGGATTTCTCCAACTCAAAATTAAACTGTGAAATCTTTCTGAAGGAAATATTCTCATACTCCGCTGCGTCGCCTTCATTTGTTTCTCGTTCGCTTGCGAAGCCACGCCGCACCTTGCCTGCTTGCCTTCCTGTCAAAAGATCAGGGAGACGGATTTCAAACGTATAATAACCTACAACTATTTTAACATAGCAGAGAACGGCTACGAGAAGGAGGCGACACACATAACGATTGAGTGCGCAGAGATAAAGACATCCAAATAATATCGGAGAAAGTAAAAACTGTCTGTGTGTAGTGCTTAGGTTGAGCCCAGATTGCATATTATTGAGAAGAAGTGGAGACTGTTGCGAGCTCGAAACTGAAACAGAGAAAGATGAGTAGATTTGAGAATCGAGATTGAGATGAGAAAATGATTCACGGAGAAGGCCAAATCGAGAACAAAGGAATTTCAAAGTAGTAGTACTTTCACCGGTCGCGCTTCGCCGTGCCGTGTCTTCCGTTTCCTTTGCCGTTCGGCGTCTCTTTGTCTCTTCTCGTGTTTCCAGTTTGCACTCGCATTTCCTGATTTCCTCTCCTCTTCTCTGATCTCGTCCTATTCTTTAGAATCAGAATTTCACACCAAAGAGATCGCGAACTTGAACTCGAACTATGCGCTGACTGAGGTGGAATTTCAAAAGTTTTAAATTTCACCACCTTGAATTATTATTAAAGTTGTCGTAGTCGAACGGCGAAGAGAACGGGAGCAGTGCAAAGGTGTCGGCATAAAGCAGTGCGAGCCGCTAGCCTTCTAATGAAAATCTTTCATGCGTAAGCATTCAACTCCACGCTATCAAAAGAAAGTTTTCTATCCACTTGCTAATAATAAACGTCATTTACGACGAGGAGCGTGAACGCGACGAGTGTTCGGGTAATTCGAGCCAGATTCGCCATTCGCCGTTCTCATCAGAGCAGGTCGGTCACACGAGCTCCTTTTGTTTTCCGAATGTGAAGGAGTAAGTCATTTGGGAATCGACAAAATGCCTTTGTAATTGCTTCAAACATGCGAATGCGAAATGCGAAATTTGAACACCTAGGAGTCAGATCTGGACTTCAGAACATGAGAATTTTAATGGCAGAAGTAATCTGCAATCTGCTGAGTCAATAATTCATGTGAAACAATGCGGCCCGTCTGAATAGTCCTGAAATGCTCAGGTCATATTACACATTACACTTGGCATTGCTAGGGCAGAGCAGAGAATTATTTCATTGCAATTAATTCTGACGTGAACAAAATGCAAGCTTTTATCGTATTGGAACCGTTGAGTTGTCGGGAGGAAATTACGCTCCTAACTGCATTGCGCTGGCTTCCTGTGTGAGTCTGTTGCAGCTGCACTGATTGCTGGATCAAGTAGTCAAGTGATCTGTGCTTGGGTTGAAAAATTGGTCAATAGACCTTCTGGTGTCGTTGCATCTTTATTTCGTTCGGAGTGTCTTCATTGTTTCGTACCGAACTGCTATGTACTGTAGCTTTGTAATATTGTTGATTGCTTGCAGATAATGCGGGTCTTTCTCATCGCTGCAAGTTTGTGCTCTTCGTTGGCTGGAATTGCAGAATGCATTTGCTATTGGGTTCAAAGAAATCACACCGATTACACAGGTTTCTTGCGAGTACCAGACCAAATAACAATGACGGTAGCGCATAGAAGACCGAGTTTCGTGACAAATATGCAAACATTTATTGAAATTTAGTGGAATGAAGAAAAGAATTCTAAACCAGCTGTATCGTGTGTACTTCTGACAAGAGTTTGGATGCATGAATGCAGAATTCACCAGATGGAAATGGCATTGCCGTCGTCCCACAAGATTTTATTATAACCGAAACGGCAATGGCAATAGCAATGACAATGGCAGAGCAATCGTGTTTTATTTTAATACCAACCCAGCACTGAATAAAGTTGCAGAGCCTCCGTGCAAGCTTTCTTCGTGGTTTTCATGCATTCAAAACCAAAACCTTTCAAAACAGTACTACAAATTGTCACTTTCTCTTGTAATTCTGACATTTGAAAAGTTCACTCAACCTTATTTGATTTCATTTCATTTTATTGCATTCCTATCAAAACGCAAACGCAGGGCAATGCAACTCACAAGCAACCCATCCGCTCACATTCCACTCCAGACTCCAATGGTGTACGAGTTAAGTGTGACTGGAGCGCCACGTCCAGGCCACAGCTGCTGTCTCGCCAAATTAAATGTTATTTGGGTGATTCACTCGCGCGCTGTACTTCTACAAGCACATGAGATTTCTCTGAGCCGCCAACGCCATGAGCGAAGAGAGTGCTGAATTGCTGAAGTTGCAATGCAAGTCAGCGTAAACATACGCATGGACACGTCTCTTAGGAATGCGGTTGAAAGACGGAAACTCGGATTCGGAATTTGTTCCTGCTCCCGCATGTACGCACGCAAACCTGCAGTTGCAGTCCAATCATTCACACCTTTCGTGTCACGCTGGAATTCGGAATGTTTGTGTTTATTCTGTGCATTTCGTCACATGTCACATTTAAAGGGCTATTGCAAGCTCAATTGATCGTGAACAAAACTGCAAGCAAATGACAGATTTTATATTCAAGAGACAGGACGTGTATATTCTTATTCTTGCAACTTCTAACGGATCGTTGTTCTGTACTCATATTGGCAAGTCTCGAGCGCATTGCAAATGCAAATTCATGGAGAGATTTAGAAAAAATCTCCAGACAGTGCATCGGTTTCGCATTATCGTTATTCTCCGTTAATAACACTAAGTGTATGCACATGTATACAGCAGAGCCGACGACATACACCCAAAAGAGCTGGGATTCAAAGTGAAGCAAAGCGTCGTGGGGAAGAGGAAGTCGTATGTCTTTCTTTGATATTTGATATGTTAGTGGTGATCTGGTGTTAGTAAGCTACTGTCATACGGAATCTGAATCTGCTGAATCTGAATTTATGAAAATGCAGAGTTTGGTTACAAGTGAAAGCTAAAGCTATCCCGACGATGCGTTGTGCTGATAGTGAAAGTAGTAGATTGCATGTTGGGGGCTGCTGTGCCACCACCATTTTCAAATTGAACGGGTAGCTGCGAATGTGGCTGGAGGGATGAACGAATTAAAGTCAATGGTGAAGCGCGGATTTCTACCTTTGCCTTAGGCTGTGGTGTTTGAGTAGCCAGCGCACTTTCTACTTTCATACTTTCTCTCATCACCGTACCGGCTTAGCCTCGCTTTACACTGAACGCAATTTCCAACTGCAGCCTTCTTCATCATACGTATTATTTATCTTGGTTCGACTTGACTGACTTTTCATTTACTTTCAGCCGGTCCGGGAAATATTGAGCCGCACTGCTGTCGATGAAGCGAGGGAATCACGAGAGAGCTGCGTATTTATTTGGAGGAAACAAGATCTGTCACAGATTTTCATTTCATTTGAATCTCGTTTGATCCTTGTTTGCTGCTGCATCTCCAGTCTTCAACCCTTTTAGGTTACACTTCACGAGCTACGTGGCACAAGATCATGTAAAATGCAAATATTGCATTACTCAGCAAAGCAGTCGACTCGGCAGTGCTTTCACCACGCCACACGCTTCCTGCTTCTGCTGCTGGCGAGATGCGAGTGCGTTGAGAGATTGGCGCAATTTCCGTTTAACGATAAGACCTGACAAATTTAAAAGAGCTTTACGGACCGGGTTTTAATCGGACGAATACAAAGTTGCTAAGCTTCGCTATGCAAATATTGCGATGCGATGAGATGACTAAAGTCGGACTTCAAAATTCCAGTTTGCCTGTTTGCCGGTGGAGAAATGGTGCAATGGAAGATGATACCCGGGATTTAGACTTCGAACTGGACTTTCAATTTACCAGGCTCGCTTTGGACCAGATGCTACTTTATGCCATAGCCCGAAGGGTTGTGTTGCGAGTTTTGTTTATTCGATGATGGGAGCTTTACGTATGCAAATAAGGATTTTATAATTCTCTCGTAATAAATATGATGTGAGAATTTCAATTCTTGAAACAGCTACGAGAATAAATATAAATCCTAGCGACCCTGAATCTTACTTGATACTTGCACCAAATTTTTTGGAATGGGTTTACAAATGCACGAATCTTGCAAACGAGAGCGTGATTTATGCCATGGCACAAAAACTGCACGAGTTTTTAACTGAGATCGTCGGGATTTCATTCTATTATTGTAGCAGAATACTGTAGCAGTAACAGAATTGTGAGATGAATAATTATACCAGCTGGCTGCCGAACTTTGGTGGGTTCTCGATTATTACGAAATCATTTTTAGTTACTACTTCAGCTTTTGCTTCTCGCATATTGCCTTTGCCATATCTCATCTCATCTAGAATGAGCGCGCCCGTGTTCATTTGGATTTATCTGTGCGTAAGAACGAATTTCACAATTTTAGGCATGAGTGAACTAATTAAGGAACCCGAAATATTTCCCGCGCGCTAGTACGGCTTCGGAATGAAGTAATTTAAAATTTCATTTTGTAGTGGAACGACTGTTTTAGTTTTAGTTGAAAATGCGCATGCGTGATGTCTACGAAATCTGGGAACCTTACGTGAAAAGTTTAATTCGTTCCTGGGCAGAGAAAGAAAGTATGTCTACGCGATTAATTGAATGATTGAAGATGATGATATAACAAATTTACGAGTCGGAGTGCAAGGGCACCAGCGTAGAATAAAATGGGAGTTCCTTATTGGTAGGAAATTACATTACTTCTTCTTGAATAGAAAAACTCGTAATAATTTGATGTTCCCCAATAAAATGCCTGTGCAGCGCAGCGCAATGCAACGCTGACGCGGGAAACTTTCGGCAACAATAAGCATTGATGCACAATAATGAATTCTTTCTTTACACTTGACAAGTTTTTACCTTTTCATCCATTGAAATTATTATTACGATTATTGCCGTATTTTATTGGGAGAAATCTTCTCGATATTGCATCGCAAGAAGAACAATGGGAAGCGGGAGCACGACGGCACACGACACAGTGACTACCTACCTGCAATATTTAATCTCAAAGGAGAAAACGAGAAAGAAAATAAATCTGAAGAAAAGACGTGAAGAAAACCAATACGGAATCATTCGAGTCTTCCTTTTTGTCGTGCATTGGCAGCTGTGCTGTGTTGCGTTGCGCCCGAATATAAAAATCATCTTCATCGTTTGGGAAAAGAAAAGAAACTTAACTTTTCTATTCATTGAAAAATCCAATCATCTCGTTTTCGCATTCGCGGCATTGAGAGAAAGTAACAAAAAGTCGGTGAATCGATGTCTTTGCCAGCGAAAAAGCTGGATCAAATTCTGAAACTCTTTTCGCATTTCACCGAGGACAGAAAGTTAAGAAGAGGAGTAGAAAAGAAGGCAGGCCAGCAAGGCAAAGTACCTACGTATCTTGACTTTCCAGTCTCTTTATCCAATAATGCCTTTTATGTGCCGTTGGTCTCAACAAGTACTCGTCGCCGTTCGGTGTTCGGTGATGCTGGCTAAGAACTTCAGATAATGCGTAATAATATAATGCCATGTCTCCAAAGGCCAGTGCCACCAGCAGCAGAGGGTTAAAAGGCGAAGCCAGTCAGCCGGGCAGAGTGCAGAGGAGAAAGGCAGACAAAATGTGAAGACGCGCCGTTTCGGAAAGAAAAGTCTAATTGAAGCTGAGTTGGGTTATAAGCAGTGGGGAAAACCCAATAACCCCAACGTCAACTTCTGGTTTGGTCTGCCGCCCTCGCCCAAAGCTTTCTCAGGATTCCAAATTATTCTCAGTTCGTGTCCAAATCTATGGAACTCTGAAGCACCGCTTTTCGCTACACTTCTAAAGTATGTATCGTTTTGCCCTCTGCTGGTTCCTCGTGTAGAGCTCGAGTTTGAGAATCAACCGAGAAATGCGCATACTTCCAGGACCAGGAGCAATATTTAATCTGAGCACTCTTCTTTGATATCAATCAGCAACTCTTTCCCGGCCGTGCATGCATGTAGGCAGCATACTTTTATCATTTCGCTATCGCTTGATAAGGGGAGAACCGAAAGAAAGTCAAGATGACGAGGGGAAGAAGCATAAGCCGGGCTGAAGGGAAAATGAGAAATGAACACAGTTTACAGCAATGAACGAACGCATAAAAGAAGATCAAAGTCAAATTTACTTTTCTAAATTTGAGTTCTGATTTGTTTCAGTCAACTTCAGCTCTGAAGGCATTTTATGAGCTGTGTAAAGCGTAATGGAAATCTAATGCTATTAGCAGCCATTCGAGACTCAGAGAAACAAGTCATAAGCAAAGGCAATTTGAGTGAAAAAGTTTTTCGGCTCGCCTTTACGTATATAAGCTCATTATGCTGAAGGTCGAAGTGAAAATAGAGATTGGAGATGAGAAGTTCATGTCGATGTTAATTAAAGACTCCTTCAAATTATGAATGTCAAACTCCGTGGCTTATGAATGGGCAACGCAACGGCTGATTCCTGACTCAATGGTGATTTCTCCATGCATTATGCATGAGAGGAAGGCAAGCTAATGGATTGAAGGACGGTGCATAAAATATTCATAAGCAGAAGACGAGATGACCATGACATGCGAATTTTTCTTGATAACACGCATTACGCACGCTCGTTTACAACACTCGTTAGATTTTATTGATGAAATACGAATACGAGCTATTAATCTTCTTCAGGGAAAATATGGATACAAGTCAAAGTGACACCGTACTTCCTTTCCTTCCTCCACTTACAACCTTTGTTAAGTGAAAGTGCTAGCTGCTCGCTTTCACTCAACCTCTTGGCTTGCCTACCCCGACAGTATTAGTGGCCTTCGACTGGCAATAGCAGTGGCAGTGGCATTAGCAGAAGAGTAATGTGCATGAAATTCAATCCGCGCTTTGAGTCGCTGATCTCGATTCCATTTTGTACAAAAAGTCCCTGACAAAATGCTCGTAACAATGTAACAACGCGTTGCACAACGAGTCGGTCACTTGTCGGACGATGCCACAGCGCTACGAAGAAAAATGCGATAAGAGCGGAAATTCAAGTGGAAGCTTTTTGAGCAAGCTAAGGAGAGGTTGACAAATGATTAGTTGATGTCGGTTACTCACTTTCGTTGTAGTCACGTAGTTCCTAGTTGGCGTACGGCCCAATTGTATTTTATGGTACGAGGCTTCGGTGGACATCATTTCCGGCTCCATTTCAAGCTATTCAAGCATCGGCAGCTCGGTGAAAGCGAGATGCAATGCAATATGGAAAGGCGGACAGCTGCCGGAACTAAAACTGCTGTGTGCTAGGAAGAATTCGAGCTAGGACGAGACGAGTGCACATTTTGGCAGCTTTCACGTAAGACGTCATTATCGTGTAGATTATGGACTAACTAATTACAGCCACAGCATTGGCGTGGAGTACACTCAATAATGAACATAACTATCTTGTTAACTACAGTTTTCTGCTTAACGAGTAGCTCAAGTTCTTTTTCAACGCTCAATGATGCATTTGCTCAATCCTGTCCGTTGTGATTATCAGCTCAGCTCCTTGTGAGATATGGCTTAACTTGTATCTGAGTGAACATATGTCTAAATATCTACGAGCATTTCAGCGCATTGCATTAGTGATTTACAACGATTCTATAATAAGTCGTGAAATATTTGAACCTTCATTTATCAATTATTATCAAAATATGCGCGTTCATGTGAAATTCTCGCCGTTTCTGAAAATTCATAATTC
Source organism: Mesaphorura yosii (assembly GCA_009869945.1). Taxonomy (NCBI): domain Eukaryota; kingdom Metazoa; phylum Arthropoda; class Collembola; order Poduromorpha; family Tullbergiidae; genus Mesaphorura; species Mesaphorura yosii. Next base: position 9,834 of record WIXG01000061.1, on the reverse strand, counting down.
TTGTGGGAACTCCGTTCCGGTTCACATTTTCATGCTTTTCGTGTGTAATGATAGCAATCTGAATTATTACCAGATGAGAATTCCAGAAGAACTTTAATGAATTAGAATGAAGCATGCGACGCGACCAATATTAGATTAGATGGATGGTTTGTGTTCGTGTATCGCTCGACTATACCGCTGGGTTTCTTTAATTTTCAGCGGGAAGTTACTTCGCCTAATTCTGTACATCTTTTTGCCATGGTGCGGCCTTCGACAGAAGAAAAATACGAAACTAAATATTTGAGTTGAAGTTTTGAATTATCTCAATGACAAACGACGCACAATGCTCTAATTGTGGCAACTCCGATATTTTCTTAAATCACTTTGCAAAAGCATTGAAGGTTTTGCCTCTGTACCGAACGGAAGCCTTCAAAGTCATTACGGCTTTGAAGATTCAGCATTCAAAAGGAAGAATAGAGCCCAGTTAACCCGACAGACTCGTTGCAGTGCGTACTCGACCAAAATGTGCTCATTCTCACTGTTTGCGCTGATGATTAATGAAGTGCAGAGATGTGCAGGGATCGTGTAACAAAACACATGACAAAATTCCAAAAGCAATGGTGACGGGTCACTTCCGGGTCATCTGAACGATAATTTTTCTCTGGAATTTGTTGTCTTCATTCACCCACCTGACCTTCTTAGCCCAAACTCAACTTGACTTTGCTCTGGTGAAAAATCTTGACAACGACGAAAGTTTAGTATTGAGATCCCGAAAGCTAAAGTTTTTTTTTGCTTGAGTTTGTTCGAGCTCAAAATAATCTCTTCCAGCGTTTCTCCGATTTCATGATGAATGTCTTTCTAAAGCTTCCTGAAAAAGTAAGAGACTTCATTATGATGCCTGCACTGAGTCACGTGTATGCCTTTCGTGCTTCGTAAATTCTTATTTGTGTTTCGTATTCCAGTTTTCGTCACCACATGCACACTTTTAATGGTTCTCAATGTCACGAACAATGAATGGCCCAACTAAAACTGATACGAACATGCTACTGCCTCTAAAGAGGCATGCTTTTATTTTTATGTATCGGTATTGTTCCGGGCTTTGAATTCACATCCATAAGGGATAGCATAACTAGAGAAAGAAAGTTCGCTGGCAATAAAAGCGCATAAAAATACAACTCGTAACAAAAACTTGAGCATGAAAACAGAAGGTTTTAAATCATATTTATGACTTTGTTTCGGAAACCATTACACAACTCGTAAAGAAAGGCAGCGAAAAGGCTTTCAGCTTTCAGCTCTCGTTGGAAAGTGGAACACTATCGCATATTGCAGATGCATTTGTTCGCTTGCTTCGCAGTTGATGCAACCAACGATGAACGAGTACGAGAACTCTTTCATTTATTACTTGACTGATAAAAATTTATTGTCCATCGTAAAACACACCGATGGCAGGTCGGAGGAATGTTCGCAATGTAACAAATGTGGACATGTCAATTCATCGGCCAAGTACGTCTCTTTTCATACGTCAGTTAATACAGGCAGTCCATGTCGCCAAAAGAGATGATTCGTCGCAGGTCGTGCTATTACACTAGAAATGCTCAGAGACAAGTATAACGAGGTTCCACTTTTGTGTGCTCCTAAAATTTCATGGGCTCCGACCCACGTGAAGTGTAATTAAAAAGATGTAAAATGCAACATTGAATAGCAAAAGGAACACAGCAGAGCCTGTCAGTTGAAACCGAAATCGGTGCCGTTTCTTTAGCCTGCAAAAAGATCCTGTAGAGCAAATTGTGTGAGTGAGAAGGCGTTGCACGAGGTAACAAAAGTTGCAGGCTCTAAATCACTTGCGAAATCACACTTGTATCCAATTTGGGTTTAAGGCAGACTTGTCGCGAGTCTGCGACATTTACGGGCGCGCAATAAAACTCAGAAAGTGCACAACGCATAAACAGTTTACGTTCATTTTCGGGCCAAGTGAAGTTGTAAAAATCACAAATCTGGCTGCCACAATCCACAGCCAAGAATACTATCCTGCGTTTTATTAGAACGGCTTCAAGAAAATTGGACTTAACGATTTCTCACGCAATGCACATTGTGCATTGAAAATGTACTCACTGTAGCAAATTCAGAAGGCAAAGTAAAGAAATGAAGATTTCCCATGAGAGGCTACGAAAGCAGAGGAGCAGCAAGACAAGCAAACCAGGGAAGGGAGTAAAAAATAATTAGGATATTTCTCGGTTTGTAAAGTAATTTAGGATGGCATCTGAGCCGGCTCCGACAAGACAATAGAAAAATGTGCGGTGCCAAAAAATAAACATCGAAAATTAACTAAGGCCAGGCTTCCCACTTCAAAGGCGTGCGCGTGCGGTGCGCAAATTGAGCACGCGCGTGCAGCCGGCGCGTTACGCGGAGAATGCCAATTACTACTCAATCATCCACACGGCAGGAATGAAAATTGCAGATGGCAAAAATCCCAAAATAAACTCGAAACCACAAAAGATTGTCACACCAGCGCACTTGTCTTGACAGCCACATTTCGCATTTGTCTCACTGCTGGAGAGTGGGTGCGTGCGCACATACTTCACGATATCGTCGTTTGTACTTGGTTCTTCAATTCGTTTCTGGATTATGTTTCCTTTGAAGTTCTCAGGAGGAAGAACAGCAATTATTATTCCGCTTCTGAAAGCAATGACAATTTGTGGCAGGCAGCGAAAGCAGCAAGGAGGAAGAAATATGCTTGTTTACAAAGAGTTCTCACAAACAAACAACGCCATAAAACCAATTTTGACGGGTATTTATATTTCTCTTTGTGGAAGACAAAAGCCAGTCTAGCCAGTGAGAGTATCATCGTTGTCTTTCTCTGTAGTCATTAGCCAGTATAATTTGAGCTTGAACTCTTGCACGGTGGATCAAAGAGAGCACAAACTTTAACGCCTGAAACAATTGTCTGAAGAACGGCGGACCAGAATAATAACTTAAGAAAGGCTTGCAGTTCTAAGCCTTAATGCGTTAATCTCTTCATCTTGCCCGCGTTAATTGCGTAATCATGACAATGGAAGAAAATTTCTTAATCTTTGGGGTAGGTTTCACAATGGCTTCAGGTTCCACGCAGATCGCGGAGTCATTAATTCACGCTCTGCACTGTGGCAGTGGCAGTTAATACGGCGGTTTAATTCGATTTCCGCGTTTATTCTCTTACTTCGTCATTACGTGAGATGCCGAATTCTTTCTTTTCGACCAAAGATTAATTAATCTATCAGCAGCAGCAAGAGTTCCATTTTTCTAATTCCGTACCACACAATAAACATATTTCCCTGGAATAACGGTTCCAAGTTGAAACTTCCAACTGTTGTCCACAAAAATCTGTTGTCGGTTCCTAAAAACTCCTGCCCGAAATCCTCAAACTTGCTGGTCTTCGACTTGGACGTTTTATGACACCAACTTTTTCCATTTCCTGCTATTTCTTGTGTTCTGGTTGTTTCTCCGACTTGGACTCAATGCTCGATGTTGGTCTCGCGGTTTTCATTTGTCATCCAATTGTTCGTCCTCGTGTGTCGTTGTCGTCGTTGGAAAATGATTTGGTACAATACACCCAAATTGATTTAGGCGACAGAAAAATACAGACTGCAACGCACTGGGTTTGTTTGGGAGGCACTGATGCAGCATACGCTCATAAAGTAGTAAGCAGGTTTCTCTACTAAGTTTTGACACTGGCCAAGAAATGCTGGTCTTATTCTGGATCAATGAGAAAGCTCTTTCTACTTATCACCTCGTGCACGGATTCGATTGCGTTAAGCGAAAACTTGCTGCACTTGCAATTTCTGCTTTGGTTTCTGAAGACTTTGCTTGTGTTTTGTGTGAGCGAGTCGAATCTTTTCTTTCTCTCTTTCAATACGCGAAACGCAACGCGGGCAAGATCACAGCAGCTTTCTCGATTTATGGTCACCTTCACTTCACTTCCACGGTCAGGCAAGCCAAGTGCAAACCTTTCCTTTGTAAGAAGATAAGATTGCTGCCTAGTGGCTCTTATAATTTAGAACACTTCGGTGGTTAAGTGTGTGGAAACAAGACTCGATCCACAAGTTGTGAGTCAAGTCCAGTCAAAACTCTATAGCTTGCAATTACAATGGATTATGATGATATCCACTGACAAGACCATTTAAATTTAATTTTGATTCTGTAAGATCAAAATCATGTCCTCCCGTTCATTATCCGGCGAATCAAATTCTCACATTTCTCACTCGCGTAATAGCAGATACTGAGACACTTCTTTGTTTAGCAAAACGGCGTTTTCTTCAATTCTTTGAATACACAAAACACTCTCCACTTATTAGGTTCAAGTATTCTTCCAATTTATCGTATGCATTCAATTTCGTAATGTCAACGCTGAACCAGCACTATTCCATGTGTTGCCCTTGAACTTTATCCGTGTCGGCTACCGCGCACCGGGCGAAATTTCCCATTTGGTTTTCATTTCCGGAGTCGGTCAACGAGGAGAGTTTCCGAAATTGCATATGAATTGCTCAAGAAAAAGTGGACTGGTGAGGGCAGGGCTAGTGCGCGTGCATTTCAGACAGGAACTTGCTCTAATGTTCTCTCATGCAATTTCAATCATGATAAAAAGGTTTTGACCATTTCGTATTTTTTATGATCATCATAATTTTTTCATCCGCATATTTTACCATTTCCATTTCCAACTGCTCCAAGTGAGCATTTCTCAACTGTCACATTAGGCGTAATATACGCGAAAATGAACTGAACCAACGAATTCAGTTTAAGTGCGGCAGAACGAAACGACTGTGGAAAATGCACACGGCAAACCACTTGTCAGGTCCGAATTGGGACTTGAATTCCAATTCCAGTTCCACGTTCGACCGAACGATTTATGGTTTAATATTTTGCCGAATGCATTATAGTTTTCACGGCGATTCGCGAGTGATGTGATACAAGTTCGTAGTTTGAACTTGAATTTAAGATTATTGACAAGCTTAATGGCTTCACATGGCTGTAAAAGGAATTATAACACTTTCCTGTCAGTGGTTAATTAATTAAGATCGATATTTCATGCCGACTGATGAGTGATTGAAATTATTTGAGTGACTGGATGGATGCTGGAAACAAGTGTAACTTGACCAGGAATCGGAGTTATTACACCGAGTTGAAAGGTGATTGAAATGTCGCCGTAATATTGTACGATTTCGGCACATGTACAATTCTGTGACTAACGTTACTCTCTCACCGCATTCGTCCATTGGCTTCGACTTTAATTCAAGCGTGTATTGTGCATCACCAATTAGTATGAAATTAATTTATACACCATTGTGTGGTTTCATTCCACATTGTACAATATAGTTTAATTTTCGTGCAGTGTTGCAACTGGATTTAACTATATCAAAGGACGCTAACACGATAGTCTTGGATTTCTCATTCTTTTCCGTCGAAAGAAGACCCACATGAATCCATCGTCGGTCTTCTCGCGGTCGGTCTCGCAATTGCTTTGATGAGGTTACTATTTCCGTTCATCAGTTTCAGAATGCATAAATGTGCAGTTATGCAGTGTTTTTGTCTCCTTCATTCCAAACTTGGATTTAGTTTCAATTTACGATCATTGCTTCTGTGATTACAACAAAAGTGTGCGGCTTCTCTAATTTTCCTTTGTCGTTAAATTGATTTCATTGTCCTTATAAAGCTAAATCACATTCACATAACAATTTGTATTCGCATTTACTGGTAGAAGAAGAAAGAAGGGAGCACTAACACGGCACAAAGGCAGATGTGATTGCGAGTCGTGGGTGGATGATGGTTAATGAAAACAAAACAAGATTGCAGTTATTGCAAAGAAATGTCATACATCACAGGTTGCGACAGCAGCTACAGATGCACGAACTTGAAAGCACACCGTTCATTCATTCTCCATTTTCGAAACCCTTTTCTTTCGAACTGAGTTTCATCTTCACAATTTTATGACTTAATTCAGACCAAATGTGCTCGGAGATTCAATTTATCCTGTATGCCGAAAATGTCACCAGCCGCCGCCGCGTGCACGTTCGACGAGTACGAACTAGGATGGACTCTTGGCCACCCGGAATTAGGCTGCGATTTAATGTAATTCTCAAAAATTAAGAACGCGCGTGCAGTCGTCACGTAGCGTTTTGGGAGGTATCTATATAATAATTTCCAATCTTGTAGTGTATTCCGCCCCTTCCTTTGTATTTATACCGGCCGATAGTTTTATTAGGGTGTCAACATAGGGGAATTAACATGGATATAAACATATCGAATTAACATGGGCGATTTGACACTGACGGCTGTGAGTTAATCAACTCATTTTCTGATGGAATCGAAGACTCCGCAAATCATTTCAACGACGTCCGCATATTTCATATGGTGTATAAATAGAGACTCCTCGATCACAGTTGGTATCACATTTTTTCAAGCATGTCAAGAGAATACATCAGCAGCAAATCGATAAGTCAGAAGAATTCGACGATCCATTTCCGTTGACCACAAAAATGTCCAAACACCCATTCAAGATTCTTACCTTGAACATCTTATCCGTTTGCTTATCTGTTAATTTTTGCATCAATTGTGCTACCATGTTAAATTGAATACACGTTACATTTAAAAATTATCCATTTTACCGTTCAATAATGTGTTTTGCAAGTTGACACCGCCTTCCGCTTGTGATGCCATTTGGTATATTTTATGTTTGAGGAAAAATAGATGAGAACGAAAGAGGGAAGCAGAGCTCTTCGCGTTCATGCAATATATTTACTTTACGAGGGAATTGATTCATTGCGCCTATTAGAGCTAGCTCCAGTTTCAGATTTTTAACAGTGAATAGGCAGCGACCGCGCAACTTGGTTGTGCCGACCAGCTAGTTACGAATAATGCTTCTGATAATTACGTTAAGCAAAGAAAAACAAGACTTGTGAGTAAATGCTTAGAGTTTATAGAGGAAGTTATGCTTTGTTAATAAGCCGAAAATGAGCGGTTGAGTCCACCACACAGAAACCGTCCCTTCTGTCATCCACACATGCATTCATTTGATTTTATGAGTTTACTTTAGGGAGTTGGTTCCTCAGACAGTCTTCATGAACCGGAAATATCAATGCAGAATACAAAAAATAGCTTCGCAGTTATTTCAAAATGTCAAAACCTGTCCTCAGCCCCAAGACTTGTGACTTGCTTGCTGTCTTTCAAAGTCTCAAGTCGAAAGTTCCAGTGAGCTTCCTTCCAAAGTTCATTCCATAATGATCATGATGATAAGTTAAAAATATGCGTTGACATTCCTGAAAGCTATTTAAATCATCTGTGTCGTACGGCAGCGCAACAGAAACCTGGTTCGGTACTTTTGTGTTCATACTCGTAATTCTCCGAAGAATTGAATGTCATAAACTAAAGGTCTTTTCCTCCACCTACGCAAGATTACAAGCGTAAGGAACCCGAATGCATATGATCCGGCGAATTCCCTTGATGACTTATTATGTGCACTAATATCAACATTATTTTGTAAAGCGATAGTAATTTCTGCTCACAGACTACATAAACTAGCATGCTTAATAAAATTCAGTCATGCCACAGTCACAGTGTTTCTAAGCTGACGGCATCTTCTTTGAACTTCTGCTGTCTTTCGGTCCCTTCTATTCCCTTTTTCTGTGTAGATTTGAATTTGCAAAGGAAATTGATAACAGATGAACTCGGACATATAAATTGTCTGAGAAGCAGAGAAAAGTAAAGTTTTGGTCATTTGAATTCAGTTGACTTGATTTCAATGAAATTCGTACAATTTAAGAGGGAACAGATTAGAAATCTAGTACAGAAGTATATTTTAAACACTCCTTGCATGCTGTTATGTTCGTTTTAAACATCTACTTAACGACCAAACCAAAATGCACCAAATGTGGTAATTGGCAAATAGCCGAAATGAACAAATCAACAGTAGCAGACGTAAAATCTAAAATCAGGATTTGCACGGTTGCACATTTTATTTCCACGAGTTCTGCTATTTAAAAGTTGGTTAATCCTGAATTTCATTCCAGAATCTCCGCTGTTGCTTTTCTTTGATATTTTGCTCCAAATGAATAAATAAACCAAGCTCGTGAGGAACGAAAGCTGTCGAGAAGCGAAATGTTTCCTCTCTCATGCGTGTGTGTGTGAGGCGATGATTGATTAATTAACTCCAGCTGGATTAATGTTTAAAACACATTTCAAGAGACTGCTTCTCTTTCATCCTAAGTCTTGGTGTGCATTTCGTCAAGATTGTCGCAGATTTATCGTGAATCCGGTTGACACTATTTTATTTGGCATTAAATTCTTGTCGAGATAAAAATTCACTTTTGCAGCAAATTTTCTTATTCATTAGGCATTTGGGTTTGTGTGAAATAAAACAAGATATTCAAGTATAAGAAAAGGAAGGAACTTGACGAATGTGTTTGTTGGCAAAATTGCTCTCAAGACCGACCCATTATGGAAGTCTTTAATGTCTATTTACCGTAATTTGCAATTAACTCGTGGCAATTCAGGGCCCGCTGCTTTACTAGGGCGCAAATAAACTTGAATTCAAACCCCTGCTTTGCCTGCTTGACGATTCAATCAGACAGAGCAGTGAATTCTTACGGCAGTTCACAAATCACGGACAAGACAACTGAATAAATTTATGGTGGTAATAAAAATCTGTGTGTTACACGAATCGTAATAAATTCTTTACAACGGCAGAGAATAAACAAACAAAAAATGCTTCCATAAAACTTCCAATCTGTCTTTCTATTCTATTCCCCGTTTTATTTGGTTACGCCTAGCCCAAAATAATTATTGCGCCCTGCCCGAATGTGGTGCGGAACGAATTGAACGAGCGCTCAATTATTTCGAGTCTTGAAGGAATTTTTAACCATAACAAGACGTGACTAATTTTATGTGTCGAAACGGCGCACGTACGTTGCACACGACAGAAAAATACAAAAGCGGGAAGACCTCACCACGAAATTGAGCAAATTCAACTCCGCGTTTATTCGATCCACATTCTTAATTGGAAATACGATAATGTGTGTAACTTGTATAAAGTGTATTAAATGCACAAGGACCCTGCAGCCTTGTGCAACGGCAACATGCATAAAATTGCACTTCTCCAGGCAGTTGTCTCAGTTGCGTCATCCATATATAATCCATGTTTTGGAAATATAAATCTGTCATTCTCAAATTCCGGTACAGTGCATGTGTCTATAAAAGGAAATATGTGAGCAAAATGTCACGAAAGAAGCTTATTGGGTTACAAGAGACACAAAGTTAAGTAAATGTGTATGCAGAGTCTCCAGTGACAGAACCTGAATCCTGTCGCGCCCGGGCTTACTGCTCTCTCAATTCCCAAGCAGACGCATCGTGAAGCAAAGGCAGGACTTCAACTTTCCAACACCTTATCGGATTTCAAAGGCAAATCCGCATCGGCCGACTAACTAAATCCAGACTGGAGATGGACGTGGACGTTTCTGGTCTGGCTTAGAGTCACGTCAGACATACAGAATTGCTGACTGGACGAAGAAGATAAGTCATCAGTCGGACTTTCGGCTCGAAACGTGTCCGTGTCCTTTAGAGGTGCGCTGCTGAATAATTCCAAACTATGGATTATGGACACAGCATGCCGCTAGCTTTAGGACAACTTCAAGAAGCGGTAGTTCAGTCCAGCCTTGGACGCTGGTCACGCGCAAGGCTCAGGCGCATGTATCGTGAAAACGTGTCACGGACTTTCTATGTGCTTAAGCCGCTCTGGATAGCAGACGAACGTGCTTAATGGCAAAGTTTTAATTTAAGCTACTAATTTAAGCTTGTGCCATTGGAGCGTTTGTTAATGCCGCTGCAGTC